>JAJEKB010018929.1:0-31894 GCA_022393335.1 Macrotrachela quadricornifera
AGAGAAAAAAGAAGAAAAAAAAGATCTATGTCAATCACACTATAACAGAATGAGACTGTGAAATAGAGATGGAGAAAAAGAAAAAGAAAGCAAAGGGTTAAATAAATTGATTTATGAAACAGAATGAGTAACATATTGCTACATCTATGATTTCTTAAAGATGTTGTTACTACGTCATCCAAGATAATTATACGCTGATTAATAAACGAAAACTAATGACAAAAAAATGTTGAGCTTTTACAAAATTATTTTAGATTAATCTTTTCTTAAATAAAAGATGCATAAATAAATTTCGATTGTATGTAATACACTCTGAGATCCATTAATAAACAAACTGTATTTTAAAGAACAATTAGCAGAAAATATTAATTCGAAATAGAAAAATTAATCTTCACTCTATTACATTAATCTAACTTTTCAAAATTTGACTAAAATGTCTTTTTTTCTATGCATGATTTGTACAGAACTGGATCATCTACATCAAATGCAGTCCTCATCATTGCTGGAGTAGTTACTGCAATTGCGATTGTAGCTACTGTTGCAGCGTTATTAGCTGTACACTTGACCCAAACAACGACAAGTGAGTTAAAAATATTTTCTATGTTCATAAAATTAATAACTTATTTAAAAGAAAAAATCATGAATGTAGCAGCACATTTTATGAAATAATTTAGTGAAGAATTTGATCATATATATTCGAATTTACGCTTAAATAATATGTTAAAATAATAGTCAATGTAAACGATATAGAAATTAAAATTTGAATGAATATCTTCAATTTCAATAGATTTATGTCCAACAGACATTTATTATTCTCTTAAGAGTTTTAATCAATGATTTTTCACTTACTCTTCAATAAAAATTTCTGAATAAACATTCATTTCTGTTTAATAATAGAAACAACTATATCGACAACAAGCACTACAAGTACAACATCTACAACATCTACTGCAACAACGACAAGTATGTTTAGCATAGAAACTTTGAAATGAAATTAAAATAAAATAATTTACACAACCAATAAATTTTCTTGATTAACATTTTATAAATTGCAAAATTTTATTAATCCTTCTATTATGAACTGACAAGAATATATTTATTAGTCTTGTAGAAAATCTCATATCAATCTCTATCATTAAGATAGACAGAGTTGAATTACTATCGTCATACATTTATCTTTCTTGCTAAAATAGTCATTGTATTAATAGTTTTACATATCTTATAGACGATCAAGATATGTTTTGTATAACAAAAGTAATATTCAAAAATAGGTCGTAGTGTATCAATCTATTTATCAGAAAACAGGAACAGTAGTGAGAACCCATCACTGATTGTCCGAAGAATGATTATTTTGTATACATATCTTGATATTATAGAAGGATTCGAACTTTTGAAGAATGTTCCTTTACAAGATTTCAATGCTTTGTTAGTATTCATATGGATAAAGAATAAAACCATTTATAACTATCTTAATAGCTTATTTTATCTTTTACATTTGTTCATTTATGGTGTAGAAAATAAAAGTTGCATTTTTATATTAAAAAAATCTATATTGAAATAAAATCTAGAAAATATTGGAATTGATAATTAATGAAAAACCCCAATTCTAGTTTTTTTACTCATATTATATATATATATATATCCATAACTTTCTTTTTAGCTACATCAACTGCTATGGCAGCACCTGGAAATCTTGTTGGTTATCGTGGTAATCTTTACCAAACTTACAATTTTGTCTTAACAGGATCTATAGGTGGTACTATATGGGGTACAACTAATTATACTGATGATTCAAACCTTGCCACAGCAGCTGTACATTCAGGTTTTGTTCCATACAATGTAACAATGGTGGTCACGGTCACAATTCTACCTGGTCAAAGTAGTTATGCAAGTACTACTCAAAATGGTATTACCTCTACTGGATATGGTTCTTGGGGGGGTACTTACACTTTTATTGGTTCTTTTGGATGATAATAACCTGTTGTTTTTTGTTAAATATTTTTCAAATAAATAATGATAAATCTATATTGATTTTCAATTGTTAATCTTTATTAGAAATTCAAATTGCGCATACAGTTCATAAAACGACATCTGTTTTTTTCAGCAAAAAAAAAATATTATGTGCATTTATTTGAAAATGAGTAAGAATATGACACATTTGAGAATTGACTCACATGACACGTTTTCTTCTTCAATATTCTTTAGAAAGAAAAAATAAATGATTTTAATTGCATGTCGCTATTACATTCGACAGAACAGAATGACGCATTGCACAACATGATGTAAGTCAAGCATATACCGTTGCTGGTTTGTAACCATTCGTTCTCGTTATCACAAAAAAACCGTGCATCTCGCAAGGTTAAAATAAACATGTATTTAAAGACGATATTCTTTCAACTTAAATAAATATAATAATATTATTTCACATAGATAACTCGAAAATAATCTTTTGTATTAAACCAGTTTTTATTCAGGTAAAATTTCACTTATTAATCTTTTGGATCCCGCTGTCTTCAGACTGAAGACAAGATACGCCATGATGGAGGCGAGAAAATTTCTTTTGTGTTCTGTCATATCGTTCACCAACTGAATACGCTAGAGAGAGTGATTCACCATTTTTTTTAATCTATTGAGCAGAACGAAAGAATTTGTCAGGATCTAAGAGGTTAAAATCAATGAAAGAAAAAGTTTTCAATAATATACTTCTGTTAATGAACAAGTAGATAATATTATTTACTTTTGATAAGAATATTATAAAAAATTAATTAAATATTTTCATTATGAATTCTATTTTCTAATCATTGTAAATATGATAAGATATAGTAAACTTCTCAGAGTAGACACTTTTTAACAGTCTCCGAAATGATCTTTGTTAGAATCGAATCTCTCTATTGTAGACACTACTAAGGAGTTTGGAGAAAATGACTTGACTTAGTGTGTTATCGATTGACAGCTGCTGATATCGTCGATTTCGATTCTTTCCTTTCTGTTTTCAACAAATGCTATGCTAATGAACTTCTTAGGAAACTAGTTAAGGTGGATGGGGAAGAAGGAAGATGATAAGTCTCTGGTGGAGTAAGCATAAATTTTGTCCATACCATTGGAACTGAGAAGAAAGTTTCATCTTTTTGAGTCCATTTAATAGACTCAGCTATACATCTTGATATTTAGTCTTAAATTGACATTTTTTGTATTCGAAAGTGATAAAAGGTAGCTCTGTCAAAAATTATCTTAACAACAGTTGATCTTTTTATTTTCAAAACATTGAGTAAGAAGTAAAAATTTGCTCTATTCGTCTATTCTATTCGGTGATATTCTTCTGATATCTGGAAAACATGTGTTTCTTCCAAAAACTTTGGCTTTAAAAAAAAGGTCTAACCTCTTCATAATGGACACCTCTTTGAGGTAGACATTTTTGAAAAGTGCGAAGAGTGTCCACTATAAAGAGATTTTACCAAGGGGGAAAAAGCGAGACTCCCATACTCCCACTACACTCTCACGTACTCCGACTATACTCCCATGTACTCCCACTATACTCTCACTGTACTCTCATTGTACTCCCACCATACTCCCCTCATACTTCGTTTGCACTTCATTGTATTTCTCTATTGCTTTGCTTATAGTCAGGGTCTTAACCCTCAACTTGAGTATATCTTTGTATGTCCGTATGGTAGTAGTTTCACTCTATGTGAGAGTAAAACCTTTGCAAGTACTCTTAGGTCCTCAGGGGCTATATTTTGATTAGTTCTCAAGGCCTATATTCTAAGCGAATCCTTATGTCCTCAAGTGCTATCATTTAGTGCTATCCATCTGCTGTGAAGGGCTATCTCATTCCTTTGGCGGTAGTCAGAATCTCAAGCTTGAAAATGACTGTGTTTGTGTGTTTCTTCCGAAATAGTAGTTCAATCTATGTGACAGCGAAAAGAAGAAGCCGTTTTCTTTACTTTTACTAGCCTCTGTAACATAGAAGGTGATGAGGTGCTCAAAATTAGTGTTAGGTTTTGAAGCGACATTTTTTCTAACTAAACATTTAGTAAAATTTATTTCGTGAGAACTGAGTTCACGAAACGTTATTCGGTTTCATCTTAATAGATTGCTTTCTTTGTTATGTTACCATACTGTTTTGCCGTTTTCTCTTGTCTCGCTTTACTAGAATGCTATTTTTTGGAAAGATGATCTAAACATAGTGTTGCAGTATAGAGATAGAATTTTGCACTCAGCTCTAGCCTTTTTCATAGATCATGATAGTTATTACCATGGAAACATCACGGACAGTGAAAGACAATTTTTATAAGTTCATCAAAGAGAAACCGGCGAGTTTTTAAACAAACTAATGAGTTCTAAGGAAATATATATTTACTTTTGGCTGATAATTCAAAGACAATGTGAATGTAGACGATATTAGCTTAAACCCATTTGTGAAACTCGCTTTGTTGTTACTGACAATAGTTGTTCCATGTTTCACATTTTAATCAATACAGAAATTGCACTAACAGCTTCTTGCCGTTATAACAAAGAAGGTAGCAGTAAAAGGAGAAACGGAAAACTTGATCAATAAGGAAAAAGAGAAGAAAAAGAATACAAAATTAATTGCACTATCATAGCGCAGAGCATTAAGGTAGACAGAAGGATACACTACTCAGCCCAGTTACGGCAGTTGAGAAACAGGCACCTATATTGTCGAAGGCTTTGTATAGTCAAGAAACCCAGTAGATCACCTCGATTCACATTAATTGTACTTCACCATACTTTCGCAGTACTTTACTCGTATTCCACTATGTTTTAAGTATATCTCACTGGAATGGAACCAAATGTTTGCGCACGAGAAAACGACATATTCTCACACTGCCTGGACTCGACCGTTCTCTCTGCTCTCTCGGAATCCAGCCATTACAGTGCAAGTGCAAGAGGGTTGAGACATTCTCCCGTATAGGAACAGACACTTATTCGTACACTTTTAGGATTGTAACAAGCCCATATTACATAAGCTCGTTTTTGTGAGATTCTTCATGAGTCATCTACCAGAAAATATCATTGAGATTTGAGGGGCACGCGAGATCCTTAAAGAAACATGGAAAGCAAGTGGCTTCAATCGAGGCGATCAACTGACTCTCTGGCTGTACAAAATCTTCGATAATTTAAATGCCTGTCGCTCAACCACAGTAACTGCGCCAAAGTACTGTACATTTCTATCTGCCTCATTGTCCTCCATTATGAGAGCCATTTTCGAGATTCAGATTCTGACCATAAATGAAACTAGTACACAGGCTGGTGTGTTGAAATGGTTTGTTATCGGTCAATAGAGTTTTGAAAACTGACCGGTCTACTGATTCTATCTACCATACTGACCACAGCCAAGGGAATAGAATAACTCTTAAAGACAGACAAGTACCACCATACAATAGCCCTTGAGGATCTTAAGGTACTTTCAGAATAAAGCCCTCGGAAACCTAAGGATACCTTCATTATATAGCCTTTAAGCATCTTAATGTACCCTCAGAATATAAACCCTTAGCGATCTAAGCGTATCTCCAAAATATCACCCTTACGCATCTCAAGCTACCCTCAAAAGATAACCTTTGAGGCCTGAGGATATCCCCATCATATAGCTCTTGAGAATCTAATAGTGCCCACAGAATAAAGCCCTTGAGGATCTCAAGGCATCCTCAGAATATAGCCTTTAGGGACCCAAGGGTATTTCCATTAAATAGGACTTAAGAATATGAGAGATCACCCAGGACGAACAATTCGACAGTCGGATCTCGTCGGATCCTATCGAAAAAATTATCGGATTCGATGGGATGAGTTCGACCTGAGAATGTACAATCCACGATAGTCCATCGTGCTGCACGTAATTCCTTCATACTCCCACCGTACTCCCATATACTCCCTTGGACTCCCATCGTATTCCCATATACTCCCTTGTACTCCCTTGGACACCCATCGTATTCCCATATACCCCCTTGTACTCCCAGAGTATGGGAGTCTCGCTTTTTCCCCCTTGTATTTTACTGTATATTTATTTTAATTGTTCTTTTTTTATATGAGTTATATATTTTAGAAAATTATATAATAATACATAATTAATTGATTTCAAAATAATGTCTTCATTTGTATGTAATGTTCCATCTGATGTGTCTGTTCCACCACGATTTATTGTTAATCTTGATTTACCTCCAATGTTAAGATGGCAACATATTCTTCGTTTATATAAAGATCAATTTGAGGAAGTTGAAAAAAAGGTAGAGTCAATAATAAGTGGATTACTTGGTCAATTAATAGGACCTATAGCTGAAAGTGCTCTATCAACAATAATGTCTGGTATAACACGATTAGGATTAGTTTATTATGGAGAAGAATTAAAAGGATTTTCGCAAGATACTGGAATACCATTAGGTAAATTCGTATTAATGCAATTTGTTTATGAATGTTTTGCTTGTTGTACATCAATTGTTTGTAAAAATGAACAAACCAATATTCCAATGCATATTAGAACTATGGATTGGGAACTTGATTTTTTAAAAGCATTAACTATTGGTATTTTATATATATATATTTATTTTTTTATTATCTTTTAGAATATTATTTTATATTTAGATGTTGATTTCGAAAAAAATGGTCAAATAATTTTTAAAGGAACAACATGGATTGGTTATGTTGGTATTTTAACAGGAATGAGAATGGATAATGGTTATTCTGTATCAGTTAATTTTCGACATACAGCTGGAACATTTACAACAAATTTAAAAACTGCTTTAGCAAAGTAATAGATATTATGAAATTCTTATTGTAAAATTTTTTTGTTATTCTTTTTTTCTTAGTGGTTGGCCAATTGGTTTTCTTGTTCGTGAAATATTAGAAACAACAAATAATTATGATTTAGCTGTTGAACAATTAGCACAATCTTCAATAATTGCACCATGTTATTTTACTATATGTGGAACAAAACAAAGTCAAACAGTTGGAACTTTATTAACTCGTAAACAAACCTCAGAAGAAAACAGGTAAATTAAATTATTATATCAATTTATATATTTCTGTTTCTTTTAAAGATGGATTGTATCTCAACATGGTCCAATTATACAAACTAATATTGATCATTGGAGTTCAGCAGATACTGAAGATATTTTATTTTCAATACAACGTCGAAGTTTATCTAAACAATTATTAAATGAAATTAATGAAATTAATGAATATGAATTATGGAAGGTAGAAAAATATTATTTAAAAAAGCAAAAATTTTAAAATATTCTTTTAATTTATATTCTATTTTAAGCTTCTATCAACATATCCAATATATAATAAGCTAACAATTTATGGAACATTTATGTGTCCAGAATATGGAATATATCATACACGATATCCTCAAGATCAACAAGGATTTATATCAAAAGAGAAAGCTCAATTTACCTCGCCGATCGATTTTAAAGTAAATTTCTTAAATAGAAATTCAAAATAGATACAAATTTTAAAAAATAAAAATTCTAATTGTACTTTTTTTAGAATACTTTATCTATTTCATTATCCTCAACTCATATTTGTCATAAATGTGGAAAGGAATTTAACATTAGTGATAATCCTGGTGGTAATTGTGTGCATAGTGGAACATGGCATGCAAAATATAATGATTGTTCTTATTTAAAATGTGGTTTTCAGTTAGGTAAAACAGGTTCAATTGGTAAACAACATTGGTCTTGTTGTTATTCATTCGACCACCAATCAGATAATTGTAGTAAAAGTAATCCTCATACATTTATTAAACATTAAGAAATACAATTCTATTATTTTGATTTTGATTTTACGTTTTTGTATTTAAAAATAAACTTGAACTATTTGGAGTGTATTATCTCATATGTTCTTCTATTTAATTTATTCTAGTGAATTTAGAATCATTAAAATGATGAATTTTCATTGACATTTATGAATCCAATTGATATTTAAAGAGTTTTCATATACATGTGTTGCATATTATTTCATATATTTCAAATTATAAAAAAGCAAATAAAAATAAATCAGGGGAGGTGTGAAAGAATGTTGATTTTTTCTGCTGTAAATATCATAACTCACTTTTGTAATGAATTCGTTAATCCGCCAGAATCGTACAATATTGAAAGACTTTAATACTTTTTTTTTCATTTCATTCTGTTTTTCATCCATAATAAAATTCATATTTTCATTGGAATTTTTTTTAGTTTCAAGTTGACATTTGTTACGACTACAAAAAGATGAAACCATTAGAGACTAATAATACAATCGATAAACAGTCTAATATAAATCTAAACTAATCGAATAATATGAATCAACAATGTATGTAGTATATGATTATTGTTTGAGAAAATTAGAAGTTGCAAATACGTTGTGACAGTGCTTCGCTTTCGTCACGTGTTATTTTTGTTGTGAAGAACTAGTAAGAATCAAGGATATATCGTTGGAAAGAGAAAAGAATGAACTATCAATTAATCACAAAGTGTTCAGCCCACCACGTGTTTATCCGTCCGAAATACGACCGAACATTTGTCCAAAGACTTTTGTACCGCATGTTATATATATATATATACAGATGTATTATTAGAACTAATGTTCTTCCAATTTTCTTTCAGAATAAAAAAATAAATAGAAATGAAAATATTAAAATCAGCAATTTTATGTATGCGAATGGGTAAGTTATTTTGATATGTTTTTATCAAGGGGGAAACATCAGACTCCACTTGACCCCACTGTGACTCCGTCTGGCTCGATGCGAATGGATATTGTTCTGTTTTGGGAATACAACTTCCGGGTAGTGAGTAATATTGTTCTGTTTTGGGAATACAATTTCCTGGTAATGAGCAATATTGCTCTACTTTGGGAACACTCTTTAGACAGTTACTGTCAAATAAACTGTCGAGAGAGATTACTTCGACTGAGAAACAGTAAATTCCGTTACTCTGTGACTCTACTTTGACTTCACTGATTCCAGTTTGACTTCAAGGGACTGGAGTCTGATGTCTACTCTTGGTTTTTATCCATTTAATTTTTTCTTTTTGTTTAGTCCACTCAAATTTTTAAAAACGCTCATAAACCGATTAATGTCTTTGATCACTGGAATTAATAATGATGCTGAAACATGCCGTGATCTTAATCAAAGTCTTATTGCAGGTACACCAAATAATGGTAAAACAATTTCTAGCATCATTAATCCAACTAGCTGTACTTATGAAACTGATGGACAAATATATGCTCATGATGATGATAAATTAAATAACTTATTACAAATTGATACAAATAAATATTACCTTTAATAAAAGGAGAAGTCTTTGGTTAGTTCTTATTATAGACTCAAGCATAATATATAATTCTGAACAAATATAGTAATTAACCCTTTTAAGTATTAAATAAATAAAATTTTTTCTTGTTATTCTTCTAGTGATCTTTTATTATCAACGTCACTGCTCAAAACAAATAATCATTAAGTCTTTATCTTAACAAACTGATTAATATCATTTATCTTTGTTCTTGGTTCAGTTGAAATAAGAATTAAAAAAAATAGCTTTTTTCAAACTCTCAACATATTTCCAATCTTTTTCACATCTGCCGAACCTTTTTTGGGGGTTCGATAAAGCTCCTATTTTTTTTAGAGTGCACGGCACAGTATACGTGTTGTAATCTCATTATAATAGAGCTGTATTTCTGCTTGTGATCATACGCTCGTATAACGGCTCGTTTATGCGTCGCAAAATTAACCGTAAATGGTCGTATATGAACCGTATCGTTTGACCTGGATTGATATTACTCAATTAAAGGATTCAATTGTTTTTCGATAGCATTTTAAATATGTAAATAAAATAATTAAAAATCACATAGAAAACGATGGAATAAGTAAAACAGCACAATTGGTTAAATTGATTCAAAAAAAGTATAAAACTAACATGAACATATGTAAAATATGAACTTTTCAACGAATAATATTAAAGAAAAATAATTTTTACTACAAGAAAAAAAAAACTTCTTTTAAACAAAAAGTAACATGTTAACTATATCATTAAGTATATTATTAGACAAATAAAGACATTATAAATAAATACTCATATGCATTGTGACATATTGAGCGAGATAAAAAAAAGTAGAGAAACAATATGATTTTTTTTCTTATATTCATTCATTGTTGACTTCGATTAGACAAAAGTTCGCTATGATTTTGATTAATGAAATCAGTCATATAGACGAAATGAGCATACATACACGTATATTCAGATTGATCAACTTCAAAAAAATAGAAAAGTAAGGATAAATATGAAAGACTTACTTACACAATTAGATGATCTACGTGATGAGATTCTAATGATTATTTTAAAAAAGTTGTCCAGTGTTGACGTACTTTATTCATTAATTGATGTGAATGGGTGATTAAATAAAATAGTATATGATGCTACGTTTACCAATCATTTGAACTTGCTGCGACTTGTATCTAGTTATTCGATTGTGTCACAATGTTTATCAAAATATTTAGTGTATCCATTACATGATCCAATACTTAATCGATTTTGTTTAAAGATTTTACCTAAAACTCATGATAGAAATTGCTAAAAAAATCAAAATATTATGAAAAAATAGCCTCCAAAATCTTCACATTTTTAGAAAATCGGGAAGGATTCGTCTAGGAAATGCATCGACAACAACAAATGATGAACTAAGATAGATCTTGAGAAGTTCTCTCGAATGGACATCTTTTGAGCTCGATTCGACCACATAAACATGAGGAATATTCTTAATTAATGATTTCTTAGCTAATTATTTAATTGACAGTGAGTAGGATTCGTTCAGAAAGTGAACCAAAAAGAAAATCAATCATGGATCAAGGTAGATCTTGACAAACTCTATCAAGTGGAATTGAATGAAGTAGTATGTTTAGACCTTGTGTATTATCAAAGCAATCATTACCCTCACAGTCGCCAGATGCAGTAGTAGTGGTCATGCAACCTGCATCTGCTGCACGACAGTTGTTTGATTCAGCTATTGATGACGATGTATGTAATTCTTTGATGGTTATAATATGAATCTTGACTTATCAAGGTGATTTGATCGAAATTCTCGCTATAGAAAACAACGGACAGATAAAATCTAGTTATAATTAATTGAAATTATCCTTCATTATTTAAGATTAGTATTTGAATATTTATATACTGCATGAAATTTAACAATACATACAATGAAAATATTTCTATTATCAGAAAAATCTAAGTTTGAATTTCTTTGGAGTAAAAGGTTTAAACAAATTGGAAATTGAGAAATTCATATATTATTGAACATGCCTAATCACATAAATAATGAAACCGTTGCTTCTCAAGTTTAGCTTTGTTTTAATTCTTATATTTCATTATTAACTTTTTCTAATATGTTTAAGAGTTGACTATGGAAGCACTTACATTATTTGAAATCAATCATAGTCTGTATTAAATAGAATTCTTTTGAGAACAACTTCTTCTTGAATACTTGATCAATATAGAAATGAAATGCCGATTCGAAGCAATACATTTCATCGAACTTGGTATTCATACAGCTGGTGTTTCATCGTGAGCATGTGGGTATATTATAGATAATGTTTCCATTATGAAAATGTTCCACAATTTATGATTTAGATATCTTTTAAATTAAAAATCCTAATAATAAAACGTCATATATCACGTTTATCAACTTTAATTTGTTTTCAAATATTGATTTTTTTTCTTGAAGAAAAACAAAGCAAGACGAGAAAAAATCCTTATCTGAAAATGATGAAGATTTAGATATTTCGCATAGAAATAATCCTGTGGCTGTGTGGCATCTATGGATCGATTCCACCTTGCACTTGTTTAACACAATAGTTTATAAAAATTAAACTGAAATATTTTATGATAGAAGTAAAGCAATTGAATTAGCGTTTACAATTCTTATTAATAAACATTCGAAATTCTTCGTGAAATTTAATGTTGACATCATTTATATTTAGGATTATACCTTTGGATGAACATGATTTGCTAATCGATAGAAACGAATTTTCTTTATTGGCTCATAAATTAATTCTACCAAAGTCTATTTAAATTCTTTCTTGACTTTTATTTAATGTGTATGATCATTATTCTGCTTATATACTTTGTATTTGAGTACAGATTGATTTCCGTTCGAATACTTCGGATCACACATCAAAATAATTTTTAAAATTCAAAAAATAATATAAAAAACCTGACAAATATTTGATTATTTTCAAATTGAATATAAACGTCTACAAAGAACTATTTATTAAGATCAATCTTTAGATTGGAAAAAATGAAAAGCTTTAATAAATATATTTGTTTATTTAATTAATTCAATCATAAATATTAAAAAAAATTGATGTGATTATTACATGAAAGACTATGTATTTTATTTTGAATCAATATTAGAAACATGTTTTAAGAAAAATTGAATAACACCTTTGATATATTTGTCATATACTTCTTCAGCATCATTTTCAGCATTAAAACCATGAGCACGACCTTCAGCTAACATAAGAACATAAGGAATATGGTTGAGTTGAAGTTGTTCAGCAAGAAATATTGAATTATCAACGGGAGCTGCTTGATCAGCTGTTCCATGAACGAGATATGTCGGAGGAAAAGATGAAACATATAATTCAGGAAAAAGACATTGCGATTCTTTTGGAATTTTTTTTTGTAAATCTTGTTCAGATGATGAAGTCAACCGAAGAGATTCTGAAAGACCACGAACACCTGTCATATAATCGAGTAATGTACCAGTTTCAGTAAATACTTGAGAAAGAGCACCAGTTGTTCGAGCTTTTTCACCATGTTCAGGAATTGGCCAAGCAAGAGAAACATCACTAACTGGTCGCATAAAATTATTTATTCCATCAATTTGATTTAGATAAGATTCATAATCAGCAACATTTATTGTCATTGGTGATTTAATAGAATAATAAAAAGGAGCAATAAGATGACCGCCTAATCCATATAGACCAAAAACAGCTTTAGGTTTTGGTATAGCATGAATAGCAGCAAGATAAGCAACATAAGCACCTGCACTAGCTCCACCTACAGCAAGTTGAGATGAATCAATATGAAATGATGATATATTATTTAAATCTTTATTGATTTTATCTGATGATATATAATTAAATAAATTCTTAACATCAGTAAGTATATCATGAGCAGTACATGGTACTAATAATCGATAATCAGCAGAAATAAAAGCCCAACCAATATTTAATATATCCTCTAATAAATAAATAATCTTGAAAAATTTTTTATATGAAAATAATTAATTTACTTTTTAATTGCATTGGAATAAATGATTGTCTATTACCTCCAATTAATCCACCACCATGAAAAAATATAAAAGCAGGAATAATTGAATTATTAGATTGTTCTTTTGATGGAAAATCAATATCTAAACGTATCTCAAGATCATCTATACGTGAATAAATCAGAGTAGTCATTGTTTGATATTTAATCGATTACACTGAACAAGTTTATTTCTATAAAAAAATAAAGAAATATAAATGTTCTTGTTATGATGACTAATCTTTATACTTTGATAATTTAGAAACGATAACAAATATGTTTTAAAAAATGATATGAAAATTTATTCATATTTTTAGTTCTTCTATATATTAGTCATTCTTGCATTTGATAGGTGATATTTTAACAAATCTACATTCTTCCATTTTTTACCAAAATTCAATAATTTACTTGATGGTTTTTTCATATAAAAAATGAAAATAATTCAAATATCTTTATTCGTATAAATATTGAATCAACTACATAGTTAAAAATTTGTATGTATATATCATATGTGAAAAAACTTATTTAATTTTCTCGTATATTACAAGTATATGATGTATCATAGTATCGTTGTGATATAAATAACTATTGCGAATGTATTCGATGTAAATTATTATACAACGAAATTATATTCATCATATACGTATGTATTCATAGTAATAATGATGATAAAAACGTGACATGTTTCATGAACTATATTACTCAGAGAAGAGGAAAGAAAAATTTTATAAATGAAAATGTTTCATATGAAAAGGAAGAGTTTATATTTAAAACATTTTATTCGATTGTTTATTATCATTATTTGTCTTTTTTTTCCTATTACAATTTATATTACGTTAAATTTCATAATAATGTCAAATGAAGAAGAGGTTAAAGAAATTTTAAATTGTACACAATTATGTCCTTATGTAGGGAATTTTACACGAAATCATCTTATATTTGATTCAACACATTTTATTGAACATCATCCAGAATTTATTTGTCCATCAAATTTTCGTAATTTAGCTGATTGGATTTATGGATGTTCTGATAAATTTAATCAACATATTGAAATTACAACACGAAGAGGACGACATATTGCACCTTGTCTTCCTAATGGTAGTATTATTTATGTTAGTCGTTCATCACTTACAAGATTTTTTTCAATTATATATCCACATTTAATTAATAATTTTGTTTTAATCACAGGTGAAGGAGATGAATCTTCACCAAATGATCTTAAATATCTTGAACGTATTGATTCAAAAATAATTCATTGGTTTGGACAAAATGGACAAATTCATGCATCAGTAAGCAAGAAATTTACACATATACCTATTGGTAAGTTATTTATTCAAATAAAAACATGATGTTTAATTTAAACATTATATCAATCAGAAAATGTCTCAGAACGATTTTCTTCGTTTTACTTTCAGAATGATTTCACTGTTCGTTCGTGAATTTTTTGTATGAACGAATAAATAATATATTATTAATTTAATTTGTTGATAAATGTATTCATCTTTGAGAAAGAAAGACAATATCAAATAGTTACACATGAATAACAATTTGAAAAAAAATCCTAATTCATTTGTCATACAACAAAATCATTCTATGGATTGTTCATCAATCCTTAAATGATTTTGTTTATGTTTATCTGTGATCAACACACATCAACGAGAATAAATAAAGGAGCTCTGAGATATTTTTTTCATTGTCATACTTGATTTAAGGATCATCAATACACACTGTATTGAACTGTTCGTCTACATCAGGTTATTTGTATGATATATTTCTTTGATGCCGTTCTGAAGATCTTGCGTTTTGCGATGGTCGCTGACCTCAATTAGTTATGGAATATCACATTTAAAAATTTGTTTTTTTCTTTTAAGAAGAATGACTATATTAATGCTCTCATAGTGAAAGTATTATATTTAAACTAAGAGTTATTCTTGGTATTTTTCGACAGAGATATTCCAATTTTAAGGTATTGAAGCTATAGTTATAAATATGAAAGAGCTATTCATAATCGATTTCTTTCTTCTTATATGATAGTAGTGCTCACCTAGTTTTGATGCTTATCAAAATTTGTTAGTGTTGTAGAAGTCATAGATTACGTGTTGACACTTAAAAATTAGGCTGTACACAAGATATTCACAGTTCGATGGCATTGATATTTCACTTTTTCCATTAAGATATGGATTAATTTTTGTATAGAATTGTTTTCTTCTAAAGAAAGTAGACGATCAGTTTGACGAAAAAATAAGTGAAAGTTTAATCATACCAATCAATATCATTGTACACTATTCTAAATCTGAAAAGTAGTTTCAAATATTATTAAAATCCTAGCGTCTTTTTATACATTGATGATTTAATCGTATTATTGATTTTGATAGAAATTAAATTGTTATAAATTAATCTAGACTTATACTAAGCCAGTATTATATATATGTCATACGAATGAAAATGTCTATTAGTACTTGTTAATAGTTTACATATATGCAGTATACTATCCATAAATAGTTTTATACTCTATTATTATGCAACAAAATATTTGAATAGATTCCAAAATCAATGAAAATTTAATTTTAATTGAATAATAACTAATTAACAATACGAAATATTTTTAATTTGTTTTAAGTACAAAACTATTGATTACTACGAAATTCAAATATCTCGGTTAGTATAGGCCAAAAATAGATCTTATGTATTTCATGATGAAAGTGTTCATTTTTTTTTGCAAATATATTCAATCTTTTTAACTTACAATATAAAACTATTTATTGCATATACATACTTAAATTTTTTAAATAAAATAGGTATTAATTGTCATGAAATGACTAATGCAATAAAAGGTATTTATATGAATGAATATAATAATACATTGCCATCAATATATGGTGATATTGATGAACCATCACATTATATTCAACCATTAGATTTAACTCATCGTGCAATTAATATTACTAACAATTTCGATATAAAAAAACTTTTATTAATAAATTTCGATCGAACTACAGATCGGACATCAGTTCGTAGACGTATTTGGAAAAGTATGTGTCAATCAAAGAATATAATTCCATTTGTTACATGTATAGATAAAACAAAAGGTGTTAATATAACAAATCTTTCATATATATATATGAGAAATCGTGAATATTTATTTTGGTTATCACCACGTGGTAATGGTATTGATTGTCATCGTACATGGGAAGCACTTTATCTTGATGTTATACCTATTGTTTGGAATTCAACATTAAATATTCTTTATGAAAATTTACCTATTATTATTATTCAAAATCATTTAGACATAAGTGAAAATTTTTTAAAAAATAAATTACATGAAATTTCAGTGAAAAAATCTTTAAAAATGATTAAAATTTATCAATTTGAAAAATTACGAAATGCTTATTGGCGTCGCTTAATTCTAAGTAAATCAAGACATTCATTAAAAAACAATCATATACGAAGAGATTTATGTTGGCGTGCTAATATTCAATCATTAAATAAATAAACAAACTTTATTTCTAAGATTCATTAAAAATTTTTTTTGAAAATATTTAATATACATTAGATATGTAAACCATCGGTATTATTTCGTATAAAGAATTAAAATGAAAATTTTTCAATAAATTTAAGTTATTTTCTTGATATATTTTACACATTACTTAAAATCTTATTTGATCTTATCTTTCAAATAATATTATTAAAGTTTTGACTAATAACTGATCAATTTTGTAAATCTATTTAGTCTTTCCACATAAACGATAAAGCTAAATATTTTATTTCATTCAACTCGTCATACCAGGTCATGTCATGCTATGTATCATTTTTTTTCTTTTCTTTCATTTGTTGGGATAAAAAGTTTTTACTGATATCGTAGCTAATTTAGATGATGTTCAACGGCTTTCGAATTCAAACAAGGCTTTTAGTGAAAAACTAGATACGGATTCTGAAATACTTTTTCAATAAAAATGAACTTCTTGGTCCAATTGAACTGAATCCTGCTGTATACATATAGATATTATTTCTATATACTGTATATATTATATTATTTATTTTCGTTCTGAAACACAACTTGAAAATGGAAATTAATTTTCTTCAAATATTGTTGTGAGAATAAGTTGTTGTTTATACAATATCGATGCTTTATCTAGACCATTTCGACCCTATTTTTTTGCTTGTAACATTCACTATATTACAATTCCTTGACTTTGGAAACCTTGGGCCGAACTTTATTTCGAACAGTTTAACGAGTGAATGAAACAACGCATGAGCGGACGAACGAACGGGTGAATTGCGCCAAGGGGGAAAAAGCGGATCCTGGATCTTTGGGTTCTGATGAATCCTACGATAAAATTAATTTATTTTAATAATACTAAGTAGTATCATTGAGATATATCAATATTTTTATAGGGCTCAGATGTATCCAACGATACAGGTTCAGCTTTCTCTCCCTTGACGTGTTATCATTAAAATATATTAATTTTATCGTAGGATCTATCAGGATCCAAGAATCCACTTTTCCCCCTTGAATTGCGCTGTCATTGTACGGTTTGAGGAGAAAAATCGAAAAACATAAAAATGAATGTGAGGGAGATTGGAATCGTACATTCGATAGAGCTTGTCAAGTTGTATCGAATGAACTAAGTTTCGTAAATGGCGGACGTTGTAGTGAGAATCCTTATGGAAAAAACTTTTTTGATGCTTTTTTTTTTCTATAGAAGAAAACCAATGTTTTTGCTTTCATCTGTGTTGAGTAGGGTTTACAAAAAATCTCAATATATCATTAGATAGAGCTCACTGAGATGCATCTGGCTCACTGCATTTCTCGGATGGCTCAGTGAATATGACGAATCGATTTGGAAAAACTCGAATCAGCTGCTAACTTCCCTTACATTAGCAAAATTCAAAATTGAATGAGCTTCATCGTCAATACATTGGCTTTTCATATGATTAAAAAAAATTTCTATCATAAAATGATCTATTAATTACTAATTAATTGCTGCATTACTTATAACTACAATAGATCCTTTATGAGGTTACAATATTTCATTTTTGTAGTCATAAAAATGGGTTTTATATATGCGACTGGCACTCAGTTATACAGTAAAAACATCAAGCAGAATATAAATATATGATATTTTTTGAAAAAAAAACATTCGATTACGCAGTTAAAATTGCCCACTTACAACTAAATTTATTCAAGAAGTGCATGAAATAAATATATTATTCGAAAATAATAGCTTTACAGAACTTCAAATCTCATCATGTAAATGTCAGAAAAATCAAACAAACTATATTAATTAAATTTCGCTTATTTTGATTATTATTATCATATATATCATTGGATATTATTTGAATAAATATTATACAAAAACCTTTTTTTTTCAAATACGTGCCAAAACTAAATAGACCAATTTCTTTTTTTCTCAAAACACATACTAATTATTTATTATTAGTTCTGTTAATCCATTGTTTTTTATAGACAAAATACATCACAATCAAGACCGTCGTCATGATACAGATCTGAAGAGAAAAGACCACAGATATAACCAAAAGAAAATACAAGATTAAACAAGAAAAAAATATATGACATAGTAAAACATGAATATCTGACAACCAACATCATGACTAATACAATAGTGTTGTAACATCATAATCAAGTCTAATGTGTTAAATTCGAGAACTATTAGTCCAATTTTCGCTTCTTACGTTTTTCTTGATTTAAATTTTGTTTCATTTTTTCATTATCAATTTCTTTCACAATTGATTCAATCATATCATTTACTAATGGTTTGATAATCAAATTACATTCTTGTTCAAAAAGATTTTCAAATTTTTGCTTATCTTCTTTTGCCTGGTTTAATTCTGCTTTTAAATCATTCATTTGTTGTTCCCAATCAATTGCGAACAGGTCAAGTTCATCTTCTAAACGTTGTACTTCGATTGTTGGTGTTGGATTTAAATTCTAGAATACAAAAAAAACCTTAATTTAGAACATATTTTTAAAAAATTAAATTTTAATACTAAGATATGCCATAAACATGGTCAATTGAAGTGAGCTCCACACGGTGTAAACTTCAAATCCATGTTTTCCACAGGCCATATTTTACCTATCGATGTTACCGGCTGTTTTTCCATCCCTATATTATTGATAATAACTATAATGAGTGATTACCTGGTGAACACTAATTAAGGTAACAACTCATCTGTCCTGCCACACTTCCGAGAAAGAATAGTAACTCTCCGAAAACAGAACAAATGTGCTCAATACTACGAAGAGCCATTTCCACAACAGAACAATTGTGTTCTGTTTTGGGAATCATACTTCCGGGTAGTGAGTGCTTTTGTTCTATTTTGGGATAGTGCTTTTGAGACAGGCCACTTATTTTATAAGTATTACTTTTTATCCAGCATTTCTATTACATATCTTAAAACATGGATTTCGAATTGACCGGTAAAATATGGATGGAAAAGTCACCTCCAAATGTGGAGCTTCCGTGTGAAGCTCACTTCACTTAACCCATAAACATGTAAATCTTACTTCCTTATTTTTTAAAATTCGTCGATTTGCACGACGTAAATGGTGACGGACTGCACCACGTAATTCCGATGAATTCGTTTGTGACATTACTAAAGTAATAATATTTTTCAAATACACAATTTTTTTTTTCGAATTAAACGGTTAAACATTCTACAGATAACGACTATGTATGACTCATGACTTAATACAACGAAAACAATTGGTCAGTTAGTGAAATGTATTGCGGCAAAAATTCGTATAAAAAATAGAAATCCCATAAACATTTCATAGTTTTGAAAAATTTCCATTTTGTAAAACACACTTATCTAATACAATTTTTTGTTAATTTAATTATATTTTAGTGACATCTTTGGTGAAGTTTTAATTGACAGTTATTCCCAAGTGAACAAAAAATGACGAAAGACGATGTCCATGACTAGTCCAAAATATTTGCAACACCCGTCAAGTTTAGTCTGAAACGTCTTGCACATCTGCCATGACTAGTTAACTTTTAGAGAAATGCCCTTCAAACACATATGGACTAGTCCAGAATGTCCTTGAACCCAGTCATGTCTAGTTCGTTTTGTCCTTCGAACCCGTCCAGACTAGTCCGAAGACCAAAAAACGATGGTAAAAGATAGATTCGAACATTCAACCCGACAGTATTCAAAACAGGACGGGCATCCTGACGGCACACTAGGACATTGAGATGGACTGACGTCAATTTATAGTCTAAGATACTAAATTGACTCTGTCCATCCACTAGACAATCAGAAACCAGTCGATGTCACATGCCTTTGACTAGTCTGAAAAGTCTTTCATACAGTCAAGACTAGTCCGAAGTTATGTCTGCACTCGTCATGACTAGTCCATTTTTAAAGAGTATGCTACCTGTTCTTGTCAGACTAGTCTAAAAACTCCAAACAATCCACTTTCTTTGAACTAAATGCATCTTGTCAATTCGTTAAAATTGATCCGTAATGGACAGTACAAGAGGTAGAATGCCAATAGAAAACCTTTCAATAGCTATATCATTTGTTGAAAATATTCAATGCATCAAGACCACGAACTAGTTAGTAGAATAACAATCGTTTTACTGTCTACCTTGTGTTCAAATCTTTCTGAATTGGGGATCAAGATTGATCCGTTGTATTATGATTCCAGTAATTAATAACGTACATTTTTCATAATAAAACATTTAGAGTAAGTTTTTCCATGATAACTAATATTCTGAAGAAATAATTTTCATAGGTTAAGATCTAGACCATTTTGACCCTATTTTTTTGGTTGTAAGATTTACTATATTATAATGCAAAGAATAGTTGAACTTCCTGGAAATTAGAATTCATCATGCTTTCAAGAGGTTATCCAGGGAATATTGAAGTATATATACCTTCAGAACAAACTAAATGAGTTAATAATCTATGCGTAACTCTATCAAACTATTATGTGATAGAAAATTTTCAATTGCTATCATTATTGTTAGAAGTATGGCTATAGCTGTTTCATTAAGAATTCCTTAAATATATTTCAATTATTGACCATCTATCACGGTGAGAAATGCATGAATCGTTTCGAATTGTCCTTTAATTTTTAATCTTCAAACTTATGTGTTGAGTGGTATTGGTCCTATCGCTGAATATGCAAGGTAGTGGAGGCGTATTTAATGCAGTAGTGCATCTATATAAAATGAAAAATGGAGTATTATGATATCATGTGGGATTGAAAACAGATGGACTTTTCTATTGATATTCAAGAAACCTATTGAATTATTATTATTTGCATTAATAAAACAATAATACAATGGCATTATTGCAATTCATCTTTCTTGTTTGCCTTTGTTCATTAATTCAAGCACGAATATCGCCAAAACCTGATGAATCTATTTACAATGTTGTTGGTTGCATACCGGGTAAATTTCATACTTGCGAAATCGTCGATATTTTTGTGTTACCCAATGAAGCAACAATTCTGTCGATAGTTAATATTGGTAATGCTGGCCCGTGGAGTTTACCTTCATCCTACTTAGAAATTATGTACAAAAATGGATCAACTGTACAATTAGGAACATCAGTTATTGGTGACACAACTGGTCAATGCACTTTCGGAGCGAAATTTATCCCCTATTACAATAATAACCAAGGTAATAGAAGTAATATGATACACGAAATCGACAAAATACTAATATTGAGAGCCATTAGTTTTTACTTTTAATTGACTTCATGTATTCTTATTAGAAAATTGGTGCTCTTCCTCATACTACAGAAAAAAAATATTTTTCTCATGAGCATCTTCATATATTTTATTTTATCTTTTAGATAATGTCATGGTCTTGATGTGCTCATCATTTACATTTCCTGGCGGTGATACACAATTTTTTCGATTTAAAATTGATCTTCTAACGGCGACTGTTACTCCTATTGGTATTCCATTGACGTTTCATACCGAGAATTCGTTCGCACGATTTTCATCTCAACTAACAATACCTACAAACGATGTCTACTTTCTTTTGAGTTCCTATCCACAAGCTTGGAATAACTATTCGATTGGTCATTTAAATTTGGTTGATTTTACATTTGAAACATGGCCAGTTAAACGTCCATCAGAATCACCATTCTTTCTTGATGCACGCGTTGGTATATTCAATGATGCTAATCAAGTAGATCAATTGCTTTTCTCAGTTGGTTGTGGATCTTACGATACATCGGCTTCGGTACCGGACATGATGTGCACCTACAAATATTCGAATACACAAGAATTTGTACTTGTCGGAATGAATTCCATTCCTAATGCACGAAGTTATCGAAATCTATATTTATACGCTCCAAATGGGCAACAATGGGGTGTAACAATTACAAGTGATTCGACTGGTGCATCAGTCTCGATTATGAATACACAATTTTCTGCACCGACTAATTCTTCACGTGATGTCATCTATGGAGCGACATTGAATGACACTGATGTTATTTTGTCTTTCACTATATCGGCCAGTATTTCACAATTAAGAGATCGTTGTTTCTATTTGGCTACAGCAAACAGTAGAACCAATGAATTAGTTGTTCAACAGCTCAAACTTGGCGAGGATTTTAAAAAAACACCGACTACAATCATTAGTGCAACAACAGTATCAACTATAAGTACTCCTTTCACGCCGACAATATTATTCGCAACCAAAAATCATCTATTCATCAATGAACAACTCAAAATTTATAGATATGATGTTGAATGTTGATTTGATTGGCCTTTTTAATGAAAGATTCAAAAATATTTTTATTGTCTTGATAAATTGTAGTTTGAAGATTTCCGAATTTCCCGGTAATCCTTCTCAATAATGTCATTTCCCCTGAATTTCTAGCAGTTCGGTAATATCGTCTTTGTCTTTGTTTTCTGCTGTTATTATTATCAAAACACACCGTAAAATGTTGTTCTTCTGATTATAATAAAACATTATTCACTTAATTGAAGATTTTTAATATTCATTTCGTTTTAGGCATACCTTTCATTTGTAAAATTATAAATTTATTGATAATATCTAATGGAATAAGCTTGACATAAGTGCGTATATGATATGTTCATCGAAGTAGGTTAAAACTTTTTGTACAAGAGAAATATAAATCGAAATTAGTAAAAAAAAAATAAAAAATATTCTTTTATTCGTTCAAATATGTACTATCTTAATTTTTTGGTAAGTTCAATATACTTGCGATTGTTGATTCATTATGTTGATTACCTCGAGTATTGAGAATAGAAATAGTTGATTATTATTTGTTTTTGTTGTTGTAATGTCAAGCAATCAACGTTATGTTGGTTTTTTTATTTGAATTAATAGTCGTCATTGTTGATCTTAAATTTTGACGCTTTATATCTTTATTTTGATTTAATCAAGTTGCATTTATTTTTTACTTTAAGTATAAATTCTAAAAATGCAATAACTATTGTTATACAAAGACTAATAAATAAAAAATAGGATATGTTATCAAGACTGACGAAATCAAGAACCCGTGTTCATAATTCCATTTGTATTTTAAACGTTCAAACAATTTGCTTTCTTTAAGCTCTAAAAAAACGATATTTATTACTTTTTGTCAATCTGAACCAATTGACATAGTTACTGGAAACATAATAAGAAATGTTACACAGTCGAAAATAAGAAATCATATGCTGAATTAACTTGATTTTCTGTGTTTTTCAATGCTGTTGATATTTGATCACGAGTAAAACCAGCAGCTGCACCTTCCAACATTTGTTCTACTAAATAATCGTGCAAACAAATCGATGGTTTAGAATTATTGTCACTGAGTTGTTGTTCAAATTGAATTAATTGTTCAAAAAAATTAGCGTGTGGACCAATATTATTTTTTCGTTGTTTCACATAATCATAGGCATTTTTAAGCGATTGATTATGATACCGCATCAAATAGGCGATAATTATTGTAGAAGAACGACTAATTCCTGCTTCACAATGAACTAAAATTTTATTTGACGTATTATTACCAATGTTATGATAGATGAAGTCTAGTGCTTCGCCTAAGTGATTCAATAACTTGATGTCCATTTCATCGGCTATTATAATATGTTTAAGCGTAATTTCAGGTGGGTAATTGGTTTCGAAACGCAGTTTATTCGAATTATATTCGTAACCGGTTAAATTTAGGATAAAATTCACTTGTAGTTGTTTTAAGAGATTCAAGTCTTGTGCTGGCTTATGGGAAGACAAATAAAGATTCGGTAGAATTTGCGCCGGATTCTGCAAGCGTAACATTTCAATTGTATTACTATCAAGAATATCCTTATTTTGTTCGTATTCGTTAGTAGTTTTGGTTATTTCTTGAAGATCTTCAGATTCCATTTTTAAACTAAAAAATACGAACTTTCATCAACATACTTTCTAATAGAAAGGATATTTCTTTGAAAAATTAGTCAACACTGATAGAAATAGGATTGCCTATAAGACTTACGTCAATTTTTAGCATAAATAAAACTAATGCTGAATAATAAACAAAACTTAAAAAGAGAAAATAAAATGCAATTTTAACATATCTTATGAATGTAAACAAGAGAGTTCATGTTTTAAGCTGGTAAGTAACTAATTTTGACTCGTGTTCATAGTAGACAATGTAGAATTGAGCATTCTACTTTTGCTCGGGATAGAATTATCTATCAAAAAAGTTCTTCATTCTCATTTTGTGTGCGTGCGCATACACAATAATAGTTTATATCTTACAAAAAGCTCACATGTGAGTGTTTTTGCGTTGTTACTCTTTTTTGTTTCTATCAGTGTACCATGAAGAAAGTAAAAACAATAGTATATGCTTTTTGTTCGATGCATTACTCATTTAATAAATCAGTATTTCTTCACAAATATTACAGAACAGAATAAGAGAAAGGCTACATTGTAACTGTGTGTTGTCGATATGAACCAATCGGAATACGACTCTTAGCCACTTTTTCACGGGAGTCACTAGTGAAATTTTTTCTCAAGTTCAGAAAATTATGGTGAATAACTCACAGACGCATATGTAATTCTTCTAAATAAAGATCTTGGTATTTATTTTTATGTTTTAGTCCTTAAAATTTTATTTTGAAGTGAAATGATTAAATCAAAACATTGCTGAAGAAAACAAAATGGAAACGAACGTCATCTATATGAAATATATTTCCACTGTTTATTAGTGTTAGAGACCCCATGTCGCTTATGGATACAATGACTACCACTCAGTGAGACTCAAATGCAATTTACCTTTTCGACATTCATGAAACATAATAAAACATAAATTGAGTAAAGGTAGGATTTGTTTTGCACTTAATAAGTTGTTTTCCATTAGTATCAAGAAAACGAAAACTCGTTTTAAATTACAGTTCAGTTTTAATGTGACATTTAGAATATTCTAATATATTTCTTATAGTTCTTTTAACGACCATCACTATATGATACATTTTTCTTCTAAGCAATTTTGTTCACTTGCTGAGAAAACGTCTGAACGATGTTTTCATAGGATAGTCTTATAGATGACAGTAGCATACCACTAAGTTTCAATAAACTTTTCTCGAATATAAACCATTTTTATATCGTGAAAGTAGCGGAACAGTATTAATAAAATAACAAAAAACTATTTCAACTTCAAGGAAACATTACCTTATAAGATACATGTTGAAAAAAATTTGTGCATGTATAAATACAATTAGTAGAAGTTCAAACACTGTTTATTATTGAGTCATAATTAAAAAAATGAATGTTCGTTTGTACAGAAAATACGCATATCTCAAACTTGTTGAAAGTTGCTTTCGTTCATTGATTCACAAGATATAGCCTAATAAAATTTCCTGGCATATTATTTTAAATTAAAGTGAATAGATATGTTTGTGAGGGTAAAATTAGAATCAAGGATTATTTTTCAGCTTGGTCATTTTCAAAAGTGAGGATATCATAAATCTATTGCTACACTCAATATGAGATTAGCAATGCGTAGCATTGTTGATGAAATATACTATTTTTTTTAGCTAAATATAAGAAGTATCGTTAAAATCTATGTCGATGTCCTCGGAATCATATCTAAGAGATCATTTGCTACCGCCACCATCGTATGCAGATGCGACCAAACATGAATGGCAAAATACAACTCGACCACATATGTCAGCTGATGTTGAAAATATTGTTCCTTCAGCACCAGTGGCTACCGCTGTGAATTATGTCGAAACGCAGCCTACAAGACATTCTTATCAAGCTGTTATTATTACAGGAATTATAGTCTGTGGCCTAATTACAATAGCTCTTATAGCATCTCTGACATTTATCTTTGTAAAGCGCAATTCAATTACCACCACGACGACGACAACAACTACTACTACCACCACTACTACTACAACTAAAAGGCCAAGTAATATTCATATGAGAAAAATCTTTTTGTTTTGCTAAAATTTGCTGATACAGAATTGCTGATTACTTTAAGTTTGACGAAGCGCTATTTATAGAACCAAACCATTTCAGTGAATTTATTGTAACATTTAAATATTTCAAAAAGGTTTAATAACGTCAGAGGAGGGATCCAAATTCAGATATTCTGATAGTGTTACATAAACAGATATACTCTGCATTCCTATATCAATATCAGAAAAAAAATGCTTTGCCTTTTTAATACCAAGATGTGAAAGTGCATGATATCATAGAGAATTGTAAAAACAAGCGAAATGTCGATTAAAATATACCTATTTCCTGAAGCAGTGCTAAATATTATCGATTAGTTTCGTAAACGTCAGAATGCGGTTTCAAATATGTTTTTTTGTCATTATGTGGAGCGAAAGTCGTCTTAATTACGATCTTTCATACGATTATTGTTTTCTCAATAGTTGAACAAAAAAATGGCGAGATGTTTATCTTGTATCGTGTGGTTTAGCAAAATAAATCTTTATTTTTTTTAAAAAACTATCTCAAACATAGAGATCGGATCATATTAGGTAATTGTCTACCTTTATACTAAAAAGTATCAACCTGCATGGCCTGAATTTGACAAAAGCTTTATTTATTTCATTAACAAACTGAATTCATTAGTAAAAAATCATTATCTTTATAAAATGTGGTCGAAAAAATAATAAGGTACTTACACTTAATTTTCAGTAAAATTCTTAAATTATAGATTTGAAAGTAGAGATTTTCAAGATCTATACCATAACTACTTCAATTTTTTCTGCCATGTACGTTTAGCAGAGAATATTTAAAAAAACTGTTTTCTTTTTAAATGTATTATTTCGGCATGTCGTTTGTTCATATAATTTCTCATAAAAGTGTACACCTTGAATAAGATATGTTGAGGCAGAGAAAAACTGAAAATATTGAAGCTATAATTATTTATGGACTACTGGTGACTAGTAACCGAGAGGTAGAAAGTTAAAAGATCGATGATCACAAATATTACTTTATTAATGGATCAACCTTTATTTAGTTCACACAAGTGACGTTCTGTTCTACATAAAGCATTCTGATATAAAAATAGACTTCGCCATTACATACTACAGCTAATATAGGTTCAGTTATCCCAATATTTTATTTTTCAATCATCATAATGATTACACCGGTAGAAAATAGAAAATTTACAATTTAAATATATCTTTAAAATTGCCAAAAATATGTCTAAGGGAATAAAAAATGAATGAAATTTTCCATTGTCCATCTGTCGTCATTCATTTTCTCAGTTTAGTACATATACGCTAGATAGTTTGATATACAATATGCGTTACAGCAAAACACAATTGATTGTTGTCGATTTGAATGTTACTTGTCTAAGTGAATAAGATGGAAATAGCAACCTATTTCCTTGTCTATCGATAGCAACAATCGACTAACTGAATCCATAAAGTATGTTGTAATAGTTAAATTTACTCTGATCTAATGAAATATTCGAATCGATCATGCACAACTGAAAGATAACTGCTATTTGTCATGATTAAAAATCGTTTATCATCGCCCGTTATTTTGAGAAAGATTGACAAATGTTAAAATGCTTTTCAATAAATTTTAGAAGCAAGTTAACTGTGATGTGCTCATCTATAAATATGGACTCTATATAGGCAATATACCTGCTTTAGTAACTGTAAAAATTACTTTCGAGTGAAAAAAATCAAAAAATAACTAAAAACGTTGTGTCTATGTAGTAAACATACTGAAGTGATCCTCTAAAGATGCCTATGAAAGAGACCCCAAAACTTATTTGTTTGTGTTGCTTCAGTCAGTTATCAGAATAATGTGATTTTTTTTAATAGTTATAGTACATATATGTTGCTAATAATCTATTATTATTTGAATGATATATCATAGTAGGAACGAGAAATAACACATGTTTCCTTATAATTATGTTGTTTAAGATATTCATCATATCGCATATCGTAAAAATTCTTCAAATTTTTTACTAAACTTTCAAACGTTGTACATAGGATAGTATAATACATTTCGTTGAGAATAATTTGCGACGAAACTAGAATTTTTGAAGATGATCATGAGGAATTCAGATCGATGCAACATCTAAACTTTGGATTGTTTAGATGTTACGTCCGCCAGAGTTCTTCACAATCACCTTTTAAAGACTTAGTTTCATTGCAAAAAAATGTTCAACTCTGTATGTTGTTTCATATTATGTAAAACTCTTAAAATTTAGATGAACAAAAAAGTTTGAAGGACCATTGTGACGTAGGATGCGCCGAGTATCTTGAATAAGATGATTATAAGGAAACATTTGATATTTCTTGTTCCTAGTATGACATACTGCTCAAGCAATAGCAGATCATTAGCATTATATATGTACTATAACTATTTAATAAATTACATTTTTTAATAACTGACTCTGAGAATGATAAATTTTGAAGTATTAAGTTGGTTATCACGCTCGTATGTTGATCCTCTTTTGAAAGAATATTCAAAATTAAACAAAATCTGCTGTTTTCATTTCCAATTTTACCCTATGAGAGTTCAATTATGAAAAATGATTTTCAAAATTATGTATTAATTGAAGACTTGTGAGAAAATACATTTTCAAAATATTTCATTTCTCTCTAGTATGTTTCGATGGAGATGCATTTTTGATCAAAGAAGATGGTTCTCGACTAAAACTACGTGATTTAAAAATAGGCGATCAAGTACTAGTGGCGTATGATATCACTAATGAAGGCACTAAACTTCGTTCAAGTCCTGTGCTCGCAGTGGACATCTTTCAGAAATATAATAATAATTCGCCTGTTGATTTTCTAGAACTCTGGATAGAGTCTAATATTAGTACTAAATCCTTACATATTACTCCAAAACATTCATTGCTCGTCAAGAAAAACCATGATTCTCAAGCAAAATATCTCTTTGCATCTCAAGTCCAGATCAGTGATTATTTGTATTTGATAGACGATGATTATCAATCAACTACTGAAGTCCGAGTCATTCGTATAGAAAATATTGAACGCTTTGATGCCTATGCACCACTGACACTTGAGGGAAATTTAATTGTCAATGATATTGTTGTTTCGTGTTATGGAACATTTACACATCCATTTGTTCATTTAATTATGACACCACGACGATGGATACTCTATTATGCTCTTCAAACAGTATTGTCCTTAATTGGACCGAAATTTGTAGAAGAAAATGTAGATTTATTACACAATTATTTTATGACAATTGACTTTTTTCAATTATCCATACGCAATCAAATTCGAGATTTTATTCATCTAATTGAATCAAGACTAATGTTTTGAGGTGTTAATATTATCAGAATCGAATGTGTATTGTAGTTTCTCATTTAGGAACATGAAAATAAATATTAATTTGAAATTCTATAATTTGATTTCAAAGTTTAAAACGAAATTTTAAATCTAAAGTTTATTTAATCTTAAATTAATGTTGAATATCATAATAGATTTAAAATAGAATCTGCTACATATAAATCTTTTCAGTTTTCATTTTATTTACTATAATTTGTAGAGTTTGCTAAATTACAGACAGAGAGAACATTTATTATTAGTACTTTTAATTAGTTTTTGCTCCAAATTCGACTAACATAGTCTATATCATTCACAACCTGAAATCTGATATCGAATGAACAATAATTAATTGATTGAGATGCTTCAGTTTTTATTTACACCAAACAACGATATCAGACGATTGAGTTATTGAAATAAATCGAGATAAAACTTAGTTAAGACTTCCTCAACATTTTAAAGATGTTATTTCTTTAGTATGTTCCTGCGTTAACGACCCTTGCTCGTACAATCATAGTATTACCACTTGAACAATAGACAATTATTTTATTTATTTGAAATCATTTGAAAATATTGCACTCTCTCTCAGAGACATAAAATACTTCAGTTTATCTCTACATTCACTATGGTCTCTATAAACTACAGAAACTTTGTGTCATTAAAAGATTAGTCTCGACAATAACTCACATCCTCTATAAATTGCAAAAAATCTACTTTAAAAAATTTCAAATTAAAACATTTTATATGATTAAAACTTTATAGAATCAAATTATAAAAACAATCGATTGATTTTACTAAATTTATCAATTATTCAACTTGAAAATCAATCATAAATTTGAAAGAGCTTACTAAATTTAAAATTCATTTCTTTTATGTTCACAACAGAGAAGAACCCTAAATAGTCCACCGAACTCGAAACATGAAAATTATAAATTATGAACTTCAAAATGTAGAAAATAGTTCTCGTATTGAACCTGTATTCTTCAAATTGTATCATATAAATAATTTTGCTGCACAAAAAAATAGCATCAATATATGAAAAGGAACACAATCTTAAAATACCTTTTAATCTACTATGTGAAAATGAGCTGCTTAAAGAGTGTTACTATAAGTTATCAAATTTGATCTTCTCTGAAAATATTCTTTCTTAAAATTCTGATATTTCTAGTATGATCCTACGAAAACAAACCCTACCATATTTCTCATTTGAGAGTAGGGGTGAGAGATTTACTTTACTTTGTAGTTACGTAACTAAAGTAAAGTAACTACAATAGTTACTTCGTTACTTGTAAATAGTAACTACATATTTACGTAGTTACTTGTAAATAGTAACTACGTATTTAGGTAGTTACTTGTAAATAGTAACTACTTATTTAGGTAGTTACTTGTAAATAGTAACTACTTAGTTACGTAGTTACTTGTAAATAGTAACTACCTATTTACGTAGTTACTTGTAACTAAGTAACTACTGTATTTACATAGTTACTTGTAACTACGTAACTACTTTATTTATATAGTCACTGCAAGCCAGTAATTATCAAGCGGTATCCTTGGGTCCTCATCTGCCATACTATAGGGGTACCCTTGGGTTCTGATCTACTATACTATAGGTATACCCTTGGGTCCTCAAGTGCTATACTATAGGGGTACTCTTGGGTCCTAAAGTTAGGGATCGCACCATATATTTATTCTACTAGTAGCTAAGTATGTATCGTAAAGTGCTGGTCGCTGCATCCGCTTTTGTATTAGTCGAGAAACGGCCCAATCAGATGACCGCAAAATGTAACTCGCTTATTTCATGGACAACCGTCGGAGACTCTATGAGGACTTTTGTAGAGCACCCTCGATAACCTCA
>JAJEKB010018929.1:36894-48477 GCA_022393335.1 Macrotrachela quadricornifera
AAACAGTATTCAAAATAATTTCATTAGAAAGAATTTATCGAATTACACATTGTATCTAACAATCTCATTTATTTATTAATATAAAGTAAACACTACATATGACAATAGGATCTCAATTCGAGACGATATTTATCGATGCACTATTTATAAAGATTCTTGTCTTTGAAATATTTTTACATATTTCGATAATGAAAAAATTCTGGATCGAATTAGTCTCATGTTAATGAATCACACACTAATATTGAATCATTTCTAAACCAAAAATTGTTTTTTCGTGAAGTATAATATTAGATCGTGGAGAATGATCATTATCAATCAGACTATTAAAATTCATATTAGTTTTTATTTTACATAGAGTTCATACATCAATATTAAGAGATACGCTGTTATTAGGGATGTTGACTGTATTATCCACAACTATACTCGAAAACGCTCTAGGTCGATTTTCTAAATATGGGTCAAAATGTTGTAGGTACCATCGCTGGTAAAGTTCAAAAGGTTCTAGATAATCACTCACAGATAGGTCTCGGAAGATGGCAGGGAACCGTATAAGACAAATTGCCAAGAGTTTTCAATAAATTCACAATATTGATATTTTTGAAGGGATCAGATTTTATCATACGATCTTTTGGACAAAAAAATCTGAACTTATGGTCTAGAACTTTCGGATTGTAATCTTTAAAGTCGCTCATGTTCACAAATGATTACATACTGAAAAACGTTCTAGTATAAAACTTGAGCTCGAAACTGAAAATTGAGATTGAGTTTGGTGTATGTCTATTCATTGACGTTTCATAGGGTGAAATGCTTTTTCTAGTATGAACAATGTAAAGAGAATTTGAGTGGGTGCAGCACTAGTATTATGCTAATAGTGTTTTAATACCAATGGTAAAGTATTAAAATTAGAGTTTTTTTCAAGTGAGCGCGGATTAGAAGATGTAATTTATTATAAATAGTAACTTATATTATCTTACGACCCGTACTCAATTGAAAAAAGACCAGAAAAGTAATAAGTAATGTGTCATCAATATTTGCAGTCATCTCCGCTAATTCTCACTCCATAGGCTTGAACGTTTCAAAATAGTCTACGTGATGAAATATCTATCTGTAGTATAAATATGAAACGAAACAATAATGATGGGAAGACTAATCGAAAAACTAAGATGTAGTGTATTTTTAGCTGGGCACTAACTATATTGAAAGCATTATTATTACATTTGAATAGATTTGCTACAACCAAGAATGGCATATACATCACTAGAAACACCGTCTTATGCTCACTTTACTGCATCAGGAGATGACATTTCTGGTGAAGGCGTTACGGTCTCCTATGCAAATCAACAGTCAAGTCTATTTCAACGCATAGTCGACTCGTTTAAACGTCCGTTGCCATATGAAAATGCATCGATGATAACGAATGGACTAAAGCAAGAAAACAATTTGAACGATGATAGTGACAAAAATGAAAATGGCTTGCATCGATCTTTACAAAATCGACATTTGCAGATGATTGCCATAGGTGGTGCAATTGGCACTGGTCTCTTCATTGGTTCAGGTTATGCTTTAGCAACCGGTGGGCCTGGTGCAGTTGTTCTCGATTATATTATCATTGGATTCATGCTTTTTAATGTATGTATGGCACTTGGAGAACTGTGTGTTGTCTTTCCTGTATCTGGTTCATTTACTATTCACAGTTCTCGTTTTATCGATCCTGCATGGGGCTTTGCTATGGGATGGAATTATGTTTTTCATATGTTGATTGTTGTGCCAATGGAACTGACAGCCGCTGGTATGGTCATTAACTATTGGTCAACGTCTGTTAATCTTGCTGTATGGATCACTATTTTCCTAATTGTATTTATCATCATCAATCTATTTGGTGTTCGTGGTTATGGTGAAATCGAGTTCTTTATGTCTATCATCAAAGTGGTTGCTATCCTTGGTTTCATCATTCTAGGCGTTGTACTTGTGTTAGGAGGTGGTCCAAATCATCAATTTATAGGAGGTAAGTATTGGCGTGATCCAGGTTCATTTGTCCATGGATTCAAAGGTGTGTGCTCTGTTTTTGTCAAAGCTGCAATCGGTTTTGGAGGCACAGAATTAGTGGGAATGGCAGCAGCGGAAGCACGCAATCCACGAAAGACCATTCCTCGAGCAACAAAACAAGTCTTTTGGCGAATAACACTTTTTTATGTTGTTTCGTTAACATTGGTTGGCTGTTTAGTACCTTATACAAACCCACGTCTAGTATCTGGATCGTCGAGCTATGATGCATCTGCATCGCCTTTCGTAATTGCCATTGAAGATGCAGGCATTAAAGTGTTACCTTCGATAGTGAACGCTGTGATTCTTTCTGCAGTGCTGTCAGCAGGTAATTCGGCTGTGTATGGAGCGTCTCGAACACTTTGTGCACTTGCTGAAAATGGTCAAGCACCAAAAATATTCACTTATATCGATCGAAAGGGTCGTCCATTATCTGCCGTTGCTCTATCAATAATTATCGGACTTATTGCCTATATCAACTGTGCATCGGTTGGTACTCAGGTGTTCCAATGGCTAGTTGCCATCTCGGGTTTATCAAATTTTTTCACTTGGGGGTCAATATGTGCCTGTCACATTATGTTTCGATTGGCATGGAAGAAACAAGGTCACACTTTAGATGAACTCGCTTTCGTGGCACCTCTCGGTATAGCAGGAAGCTGTTGTGGTCTTCTACTCAACACTTTATGTATGATTGCTCAGTTCTATGTAGCTGTGTCTCCTACCGATGGTTCTGCTACTGTTGGATCATTCTTCGAAGCCTTTCTTGCAGCTCCGGTTTTAGTTATCTTCTATGTCGTGTGGAAAATATGGAAAAGAACACCATTTATGCGGCCCAGTACTATTGATCTTCAAAGTGGAAGACGTATACTCGATACACAACAGCTAATTACTGAAGAAAGAGCGGAACGCACGAAATGGCCAATGTGGAAAAAAGTATATTCCGCATTTTAGTAAGTTATTCTTTGATGACATCAAATGTTATTTTTTGTGGAGAATTCATACTGTACTGTATACTTGTTAATGATATTTCACAAAAAAATTGAAGTGACAATTGATTCAGTTGAATTTCTTCATGACTAGTTTTCCTTTCTTTCTTTATTTTGTATAATCCCATATATCATCAAATTCTTAAAGATGTACTGATTGTTTTTTAATTTTCGTTTTATTTATTCGTTCATTTGATAAATGTACTACATTTATTATGCGTTCTTCTGCTACTTATTCAATAAATACAACACTTACTTTCTTGTTGTTCGAACTGTAGGTAGAGTTGAATGTAGAACAGTGTTAGTTATTGCTCGAGATTTTTATCATGAAAAAACTAATTAGCAATAATAACTGTGAAGAACGAAAACTTTATTCCATAACCAACCTCAATTCCAAACAAAAAGAATGTAAACACACCATAAAAAAATACAGAGGAACGAAACAATAACGGGGGATTCAAAAGTTCGTACAAAACTGTTTTGAAAAGAACGATAACTTCTAACCCTTTTGCCATATATCTTATTTTATCATACACATACCTAAAAGATAGTCCGCTCTAAAAACTTACGTAGTCAAAATTACTCTAGTAAGTACCATAGGAGTTTTATACTTTCTGGAAAGTACTATCTTTCTTTTTTATACGCTAAATTTTGTTGTCCGTCAAAGATATGCTTACTACTTGAACGTCAGAATTTATAAAAAAAAAGTCGTGAACATTTGGTTAGAAAGCCCTTTAAATCTAGATTTTCAATAGCTATTTTGAATTCCAAAACATGTTTTAGAAGACGAAAAATAAAGTAACGTTTGTACAAAGACTTTTGTAGCACCCATTTTTTCCAGAATGAGTTTTTGTGTGGTATAAAGGTGCGCGCACTGCTCGAAGCCTAGCAGCGATAGGACTTTTTTGATTATATAGTTAGAAAGCTCTTCAAATGTGGATTTCAAATCATTTTTAAAATTTTTCTAGAACATATTTTAGAACAAGAAAAATGGACAGACATTTTTGCAAGAACTTTTGGATCGCCCGTTATATATATATACGTTGCTTCCAACACATCCTCTCCTACTCAAAGTCAGAGACGAACAAAGAAAAATGCGAGAGGAGTATGAATGAAAATAACAAAAATGAGAGAGAAAAGGATGTATCATGACCAATGACCATGGACGGCGTAGCAAATCTTCAGATTGTAACCAGTTTTCAATAAACTTTTCCTTCTGGTTTCAGCTTTTTAACCAGAAATTTATTCCTGGATGTAATTCATAAACAGAACGAAGCAGCATGCTTTGAAATTATGACAATAGATTCAATTCTGTGAAGAAGTATTCGAAAAACTGATATCGACAATTGAACTAACTGTAAAATTTCTGAAATTGCCCCAGATGAGGACATGTTACACCTATTTCTCTCATCAAATTTTAAGAAATAAAAGCGGAAATCAGAAATTCACTTTTTGGAAAATTTCTAACAACTATCACGACTTAACATAATACATATGCATTCTGATACATCTACTTTGATGAATGGCAGCTGCTACTCATTTAAATAGATCTATCATAGTATGTGTTATATTAATTCGTTATAGTTGTTAGAAATTTTTCAAAAAATAAATATCTGATTTCTACTTTTCTGGTACTCCTTAAAGCTGACATGTACGAAAGAAAACATATACTATATTAATTCCTGATCGTTTATAGAAATTTTCAAAATAGTAAAATTCTGATTTTTGCTACATTATAAATAAAAAAGGCAGTAGATTTCTGATTACTGATTGTTGGTATATTACTAATGAATATAATCAAATTTTGTTTTGTTCTGTTTTCTGGAATTTGAACAGAGTTTTTATATATGAAAAAAAAATATTCGTTTGCTATATATCCACTATATGTATAACATATGGCATTTTCCTTCTTTTCTTTCGTTTTTTTAATAACTCATATATACTCGAATGTTTCTTTTCTTGTACATACAGTGATGGCCCAAAAAAGCATGTACTTTTTTATTTTTACACATAAACATACAATAAGGATATTCGAATAATTTTCTCTTATATTTAGTTTTGTAGAGCTTTTTTCGCTGATCATTTTGGTAAAAAGGCTTTTTTGATTTTCATTGAGTAATGACGATGTGATAGTCAAAATACTAAACACTGTAATATAAAGTAGGAGAAAACGTTTGGCACACTTTTAGTATTTGGCTAGTTTTTACGTTGTTTCTCAACATCTGAAAGATGTTCTATATACCATTCGATGCAGAATTTAATGGACTACATTTTAGTAAAAAGAGTTTATACTTATATTGTAGTTAATAATATTTAGTGATTAATTAATAAAATTTTGATTTGTTTTTAAATTCTGACTCTTTCATATGAAAGAGCATAAAAAACTGACCATAAATCTATAAATACTATTTGGAAAGCAACGAATTTAGTGAGGTTTTAATGTGATTTTCAGAGTATGGTCAACTGTAATTAGACATAGTGCTCATTATTTTTAATAGACTCAATCATGAAACGACACATGAAATACGCGAAAACTGGCACATTTTAAAGAGCATCATTTGCTCTTTCAAATAACACGTCTCTGGTCTATGCGCAATATTCTATACAAATGTGACAAAATCTTTGAAAACATAGATTGCAAAATAGCAGAAAAAATGGCCGGAAAGTATGGCTTGGATTAGTTCTTACAGCTAAAGATGTTGTCACATTTGTATAGAATATTGCGCATAGACCAGCGCCGTGTCATTGGAAAGAGCAAATGATGCTCTTTAAAATGTGCCACCCTCAATACTGGCTAATCAAACTTAGCATGAATATATTTTCTTTCTGTGAAAAACTTGTTAGAAGATCATTCAGTGACTTCATTATAACTTTTGAAGAACATGCCAGAAAGGGCTAAACATTTGGATTTGAAGGTTATCAATAATGCTCTTCCATTTGCAATCAAAAAATATAGAGGGCAAAAGTTTGAGAATATGACTCTGATCAAATGAGTTCTAAACCGTCGCTTAAAATAGAAGATATTGTGAAAATTAGCAAAACTTAATTTTGATTGATGTATTATTCAATGAATATAGTATCCTTGAGAATTTTAGTACAAGGAAGCCATAATTCATTGACTGAAGCAAGACGTTAACAAAATAAACATAGATACTCAGTACTCGCTTGTAAATGACCATTTCACCTAATCAAAATGAGATGCGAGCCAAGCGCATCAAGTTCGATACCAATCTATCTACAAAGATGCAAACGCTAGTATGAGAATGAACATATCTCTTTGGTTGTGTAAATATTAAAATGAATGTGTATTTATGACATTGAGTGCGTAGAGTTGAACACAATTGAAAGCTTTGATATCTGCTATATGCTTACTCTTCTAACTCGCATAATAACTCTCTCATTTGCATTAGAATATTTTATTAAAGATTTTCAGAAACAATAGGAATAATTATTAACTTTTAAAACAGGAACATGATCAAAGTTAAAGTAAATATAACGAATGTCTTCTTGAGAGTGAGGAAATGTGAATTAATAAGGAAAAATCAATGTGTTCATCAATCCACTTGTTCTATTAGTTGCCAAGAGTGGTAATTAAAAGTTGGATAATCTTTCCTTCGCTCGAGAAAACAATAGTTTCATCATATTGAACGTGTTTATTGTTTTCACTCACAAGACGAATACGATCGTCACTATCAACCGGTATATATTTAATAACACGAAGCGAAAAATTAGGATCCATACACTCTGCTTGTAAATCTTTTCTCAATTCTTCCTTCGATCGCATGACAGTTTTTCCATCAAATGACACTTCACAATTGGCATCATAATATGAAACAGCTTCATCAGCATCATGTCTGGCTAGGGCAGCAAAAATAGCTTCACATACTGCTTTGTGCTGAACTATTGATGACATGTTTCGTCAGATTGTTAGATATCTATATAGAAGAGTAGAATCAACAGAATTAGATCAATTATATTTCATTTATACAGTACTAAAAATAATCAAACTGCAAAACTTGATGCTTCCTAGCAGCTAAATCATGATAAGAACACTATATCTACTCACAATGCATTGTATTTCTCGTATGAATGCATACGTTCAGGTAAGAACCAATAGGCTTCATGACTAAGTGTATGAATACAGGAAATTGTTCCTATAGATACAATTAACTCCGCATTTGGAAATATCTATATATGATACTATAACGGCAGTTATATTGGTGTGCTTCTAGACTAATCAAACTTACGTGGAACCAGGTGCCACTGTCTTCCTCTCTATTATACCTGTTCTACTACCTTCATTTTCGTCACTCACACCGACGCCTCATGCTCTAACCGTACTCTAGGTAGGCAAGGCATAGAATTATTGAATATCTTGGTGAGTCATACATATTTTCTTGACTTTCAAGAGTCTGTATTATGATGCGACAAAATCGAAATGTAATTTGAATATTTGTTACGACGAATTCTCTTTTTTGAATGGCTATATTAGTATGATTAAGTTATAAAATATTATAGATCATGTTTTTCATTACTCACGAAAAACTTTTCCTAAGATGAGGTAATCATCTAACGCAACCTTCATTTCACAACACTAATTTACTTTACATAAAGAATAAATAGGATAGTGGATCTGCTCATATTTGTCTCGTTTCTATAAGTCCGTACTATAACTGGCTTTAATGAAAAGAAAAAGGTCGCCAGAATGATACCTGCCCTTGTTGTAAATGTAAAGATTCGTTTAAAAAGAGCTCTTGTAACTGATAAGAGCCCTGCAACTTTAAGCAAGCAGCACTTGACTAGTTACATTTTTTTGTTCTCGTTTTATGATATTGCTTGAAAGAAAAATTATGTGTTCCTCACAATTCTTGTCTTTCTTCAAAGAATGACCTGATCAAAAAGAGAGATGTTCTCAAACAATCTTAGCTTAGTGCTGAAGAGCATCGATGAATGAAAAAAATGGATAGAAGTTTCAAAAGTTAAAGGTGATAATAGCATAGTCAGAATCAGACATTAATTTGCAATTCAAATTCAAGAAACTTCTAAGGCAATAACTCCGGCATAATACATTCTGCGAAATATATATGATAAAATGAGCATGTATTCGTTTATCTTTTACTTATAGCCATGGATTTATTCTTATCCAATCTTTATCAATCCTTGTCTGATCTCACTCTATATTTTTTGTTTTTGTATGCGTTCTTGTTTCTTCTGTTCGATAAAGCAAACTAATTCGTTTCATTATTTTTCTTTCATTCTTATGCTTTTTTTTATTACCTATACAGTTACGAGTTGCCCAACCGGATAAGTCGTTTTAAATTTATTTAATGTAAATAACTGACTCTCTGCAAATCAGTAAAAATTCGGTTTGATCTTTATGTTACTTTGATCCATTTTGATCGAGTTACACAATTTACTGCTATTTTTGGAATATTTTAGAAATAAATATACAATATAAAATGGGTCTTAAACAATGAATTTGATAGCTCTTTGAAAGAATTACAGAATCCTGTATATCCGAAAGTTTAAAATTTATACGATCGCATAGAAATTTTGGAGTAAATTGGTCTTACAACAGAACATATTTGAGTGTACTCACGCAAAGAGAGATTTAAATCATTTTATGCTCTAGGATCACCTATGAATATCTTAGATATGGGTATTTTAGCTGTCCTCATTTAGGTCTGAAAAAAAAGAAGATATAACTTTTCCATTTGGGTATCTTATTCTGCTAATTTCAATCGTGTGAATGAGACTTGAGTCGAAACTAACAACATATTAGAAATTAGCATTACAAACCTAGTCGATTTATATCTATTTGATGTTGTTTTGTCGACATTTGTTTTCCTCAAAAAATTCATTTTGTCAGTCCTCTTAGGAATCTACCAAACATCAGTTTCATTAAAACCTTGTTATTATTGTTTAGTTATATGTTCTTTTGTATTTTACTAACAGTTTGCACGCACTGAACTCATTGTCTGTTGGTTCAATGACTTTTCGATGAAATTGACCTTTTGATTGATTTCTGAGGAAGACTGAAGGGACGATTTTTTTTAGGAAAAAATGTCGATAAAACAACGTCGAACACATACAAATCGACTCAGTTTGTAATGCTGATTTCAAATATATTGTTAGTTTTGACTCAAGTTTCATTCACACAACTGAAATTAGCAGAATAAGATGCACAATTGGAAAAGTTATATGTTCTTTTTCTCTCAGATCTAAACGAGAACAGCTAAAATGTCTATGTCCAAGATATCCATAGGTGATCCTATAGCATAGAATGATTTAAATCTCTCTTTGTGTGGATACACCTCAATATGTTCCCTTATGAGAACCACTATTTTTGTACTTTTTTTACTGATACTAGGACAGTTCTATCAGAAAAAGTATCTCTTGTATTAAAACAAATGTCAGATTTGGAATCAGCGTTAAAAACTGAGTCGAACTGTATATAATTCAAATCTTTCAAAGACTTTTCATTTCTTCGAAGAATTTGATCTATCCTACCTCTCCCCTTCACTTAGCGTATAACGTAATATTCTCATACTGTTCAACATCATTCATAACCTCTAAATTCAAATTTTCAGCGTATTTGAATGAGCTGATGAGGAGCTAGTCCAATTTTACTGTTACGCACTCACGAAAATATGTCAACAATAGGACCGAAAATTTTCCTTATACTTTTTAGTTTTTTTGTTCATAAAAAATTAACGAAATGTTTCGTGTCATATACGAAACGGTAGAGCGCGGAAAGCTGAACAAAACTAGCTATTTATATATCCTATTTTAACAGACTGACTCAGAATTATTCATTAAATACTGTCTAGGAGTCATCATTTTTTATATAAAAATATGTACATTTTTTTATAGTATACTGGCTGTCATTCAAACTTTTTCCTTGATACTCAGGCTAATTTCGAGATATATTGTACAGTTTTTTCTCCTCTAAAAAATGGTATAAAAAAGGTTCGAAAAAAGTTTCCGCTTGGGGCAATGAAATGCTTACAATGTTGACCATAAATATGATATTTTGATGATAAAATGGCTTCAGATGGTTTTTGTTGTTATCAAATATAGAATTTAGTAAATTACAAGGCATTTAGAGTATTCTACAGATAGATATGTCTTTTCTCGTAATCATACTCTCTAGAAAGGGTGGGAAATATACACTTCCGATTAGGAAAATAGAATTAACAATTTGATTTTGTACTTGTGATAATATTATGTATAGAGCAGTTTAAAAGAAGAAAAGTGAAGATTGATATCTTGTTTTTTACGCAGTGATTGAGACGGAAAGATTTCTAAATGTACGCATTATAGATAGATAAATACATACTTTTCTCAACTCTCAGATTGTGATCGAATAAAATAAGAAATAGATCAATATGAATTTCGAACTTAATGTGCAAAGTCCGATCGGTTAACATGCAAAGGATGTCGATCAGTCATACTTAGGGTTAACCAAAAGTCCTGAGCTCAGTTAAAAGACCCTGTCGGATAAGAAGACCTATCCGAAATTGAAAAACCAAATATACCATTTTGTAGAGCAAATCAAGGCTCATCGAATGACATATATTGAATCTGATCTTCATAAAACTTTAGTGGAACTAGAGTCAATTTACTAGTAGACGGTCATGTATCCAAAAAGTTATAGTACATACAAAAGCAATTGTAGATCATTGAAAAATCGTATATTTTTCTATGAGAGATAAAACGATCGGAGATGCCAAGTATATCAACTAGTAGCCCCTGAAAAACTCTACAAAATTGTATATAAAAATATTTTCCTAGAAATACATTTCAATGACATCAAGATCCATAATGATCAATAACTAATGGTACTTTTCAGTACATGACCGTCTACTAGTAAATTGACTCTAGTTCCACTAAAGTCTTACGAAAATCAGATTTAATATATACCATTCGACGTGCCTCGACTTGTTCTACAAAATAGTATATTTTCTTTCTCAATTTCGAATAGTTCTTCTTATTTGACAGGATACTTTAAAAGTTGAGATCAGGATTTTTGGTTAACCCTCAGTTTACACAATGAATCTCGTTCATACATATTTGTTGTCTCACTAAGGGAAAGGGACATTTCGCACCACTTTTTCATTACGATCTCCTGTAGAAGATGTTCGTTACGATTTCCAGACATAAGGAAAAAGACAGGGTGTTCGGAATTAAGTATACAGGAGTTCGGAATGACGAAATCAATAAAAAAATTGAAAAATCAGGGTATTCGTAATCAAAATTGTCCGGAAGATCGTAACGAACATCAACAGTTGCTTTCTTAGAGATAAAATCCTGAAATTTGACTGGAGTTCGGAATGAAAATTACCAGAAGATCATAATAATAAAAACAGGGAGATCGTAATGGAACTTAAGGTAAATAAGTGTAGCCAATAACTGGAGATCGTAATGAAGAAGACAGCCCACGGAAAAAAAAGTCGTAAAAAACCGTCTGAAACCGCGGTTTTCCCGACCGCGGTTTTCAGCGGTTTTGTCTGATAGCGGGAGTCAGCCCATTTATGCAGCTACCAAAAACCGT
>JAJEKB010018929.1:68477-106982 GCA_022393335.1 Macrotrachela quadricornifera
CATTGCACTGATTTGTACAGTGACAGTTACGCTCATTGTTGGAGTTATTCTCGGTGCTTACTTTGGAACAAAATCTTCCATAAAAAAACCACGTATGTAGCTTTCTACTTTTTAAGGTACCGCTTGGTTACGTGAAGTAAAATGATAAAAGTGCAGAAGAAAGCATAATTCTTCCGTAGAACTAAAATCATATACCTTTTACCGTTCGAATAGCTAGATAGACGAAGGAAAAAATCTAGTTTTCGGGGGATTACCTGGAGGTGCAGAGAGACTATACGAAAGTCGAATGATAATGATTCGATCACGTCATGTTTGTCGAGTAGTTGAATAAATAGAAACAGAGAATTGAGCAGAAGAATTCTGACTTTTATTTGTTTTTCTAAATGTATGATACTAACTATCAAGATTATGAAATATTTTCCTCGACTCGATCACAATCACATAAACATACAAGTGGAAAGGTAAAATCTCAAAAAACTATAAGTACTCAACGGTACAGATGCCAAAAAAAAATTCAACAACTTAAAGTATAGAGATCAGTATTAATTTCATATATCGGCTTTTTTATTTTCGTTGTAACCACAATATTCATCTGTTAATAGCCGTTCTGTCCTAGATTTTCGGCATGTAAAAATATTTTTTGAATGATATTGTGGAAAGATAGATATAGGATTGAATCATTCTAATGTGATTTTCAGCATCATTCTGTTTCAGCATATGTTTGCGACAGTCCCTACAAAACAGCAACAAACTATGGAACGGGCGAAGCGCCAGCGGCTGTAGCATCGGGTGATTTCAACGGCGATAACAGCTTAGATCTGGCTGTGATCAACCAATACGAAGATACTATTCTTGTACTTCTGGGCAATGAAAATGGAAATTTTCTGAGTGAAGTAAGCCACGGGGTTGGAAGTTTTCCCGCATTTGGAATATCGGGTGATTTTAACAATGATAACAAACTAGATCTGGTGGTTGCCTGCACTGGCGAATATTCTGCTAACTTACTACTTGGAAATGGCAATGGAACCTTTCATTCATCAACATTTCTTTGGACTGCCGACAGTCCAAACTATGTAGCATCAGGTGATTTCAACAACGATAACATATTGGATCTTGCAGTAGTTAACATTAACGCAAATACCGTCAACATATTGCTTAATACTGGGAGTGGAATTTTTAGGAATGATATTAACTTCGGCACTGGCACATATCCAACTACTGTAATATCCGATGATTTCAACAATGATCTCTACCTAGATCTAGTAATCACGAACAACAAAGAAAATACTATCAGTATATTGTTTGGTGATGGGCGAGGAAATTTCTCAAAACAGATCAAACATCCCACTGGACGTTCTCCACAGTCCGTGACTTGTGGTCATTTCAATAATGATCATTATATCGATCTAGCCGTGGTCAACGCAGACGACAATACCATGAGCATCTTTTCTGGTAATGAGAATGGAACATTTCACAATGATATCGTCTATCCAACTGGTAGTAGACCATATTACGTAGCATCAGGTCATTTCAATAACGATCACAATCTTGATCTAGTAGTTGTTAATCAAATGAATAACTCAATCAGTATATTTCTTGGCACTAAAAACGGAACTTTTCATATCGGAAACAGTTATACTACTGGTAATACTCCATACTCTGTTGAGTCACACGACTTGAACAATGACAACAAATCTGATCTAGTCGTGACGAATTATGGCGAAGATACGATCAGCATATTACTTGGCAATGATGATGGAACATTTACTCTTTTTGTCAAGTACAGGGTGGGCACTAATCCGATCTCGGTGATCTTCGGTGACTACAATGATGACAGTAAAGTAGATCTAGTAGTGACTAATAGAGGAGAAGATACTGTTCGAATGTTGCTTGGTAAAGGAGATGGTACTTTCCAAGGCAGAGCACTCTATCGGACTGGTTCCAAGCCATATTCTATCACATCGGGTGATTTCGACAATGATGACATAACAGACCTGGTAGTGGCCAACATGAACAGTCACACAATCAGCATGTTCCTTAGCAATGAAAGAGGAGTATTTCAACCAAGAGTAGACTTTTCGACTGTTAATTATCCATCGTATGTGATCACTGGTGATTTTAACAAGGATAACAATCTTGATATAATCGTAACCAGTAGTGGTCAGATGTTCATTAGCATACTTTTGGGTAATGGAAATGGCACATTTCCGATTCAGAAAATGTATGAAACTGGAATAAAATCGATCTCTGCTGTGGCACTTGATTTCAACAATGATACCAATCTCGATCTGGCATTAGTTAATATAGATGATAACACCATTTGTATTCTATTTGGTTATGGTAATGGAACGTTTCGAGATGAGGATAAGTTGTTGTTTCCTACTGGAAGAATTCCATATTCAGTGACATCAGGTGATTTCAATAATGACAAAAAAGTGGATCTAGCAGTGGCTAATTATGGTGAAAACACTATTAGTGTGTTACTTGGACATGGTAATGGCACATTTCAAAGTCAAGGAAACTATCCAACTGGTACAGGACCATACTCTGTCGTAGCAGCTGATTTAAATAATGATAATAACATTGATCTGGCAGTAAGTAACAAAGCATCGAATAACATTGGAATACTACTTGGTGATGGAAAGATGAATTTTCAGTCTCAGAAGACGTATGCGACAGGATCCAGTCCAGTGTTTGTGCTCGTGAATGACTTTAACAAAGATGGAAAAAATGATCTGGCAGTGACAAATTCTATATCTTCATCTCTAGATGTTTTTCTGAACTCGTGTAAATAGTTCATCATGAAATTGTCATTGGAGATGCTATGAATGAAGTGAGACTGTAGAAGGAATTACTACAAGCTATAATAAAATGTCATACTTCCATCTATGTTTACTCTTGATGTTTTGTCACATTTTGTGTTTGATAATTTTCTTAACATTTCAAATGTGATCCATTTTCGGTTTCTTGAAAAATCTTTTTTTTTCTTATTTCATATATAAAGTAAACTATTCTCTGTAAACTGTAGAGCTTTTCACACTGCATCCTGTGATATATTTTACTATTTAATATAACGTATTAAGTGATTGAAAATTGAAATGTAAAGCATAGCTTTTTAATCTGCCTCACCTATTAGTTAAGTTTCAACAAAAACAGTTCTGATCGAAATTTTATTATAATAATATTAGTTGAAGTGTGATCAAATCGCGTAGAAAAACAGAACACTCTTTTCTCTATTATATTATATAGAGAGAAAGCTTCTTTAAGCTTTTTACACAAAATTAAGATGCGACCGCCACTACTTTTGGTATGTTCTAAGTATATAGTTTACGATTGAATGAAAAGAGAAACGGCTCAATAGCACAAGTTATACACAAAAGAGAATGGGATAAGAATGAAAATAGAAGAACATGGAAGGAAGAATGTGAGCATACAACATTTATCACTAAAAGGACATGATGGCATATCAATGAAGAAAAAGAAAAGTAATATGATAGATAGTATATCATCCTCAACCGTTTTTGAAGGATTATTGTAGTTTAAAATGATACCAGAAATAAAATGAAAAAGTTGGAGTGTTCTTTGGACTGATGAACAATAAGTAGGAGTGTTATTCATAAAATTTATTCTAACTATCAACTCAGAACAGATCGGAGAAGCAGTATACAAAACTGAGACAAGTCTCATGCTGTAATATTCTACTATTTTATAGAAAACAATCGTTTATTCTTTTCCTGTCTATTTTCATAAATATCTGAGAAAATTCGATATTCCTCAAATAAGGCGCGAAAGAATGAATCTTTTTTAGATATTTTATATCTCACTGAAATTTATTGTAGATCGAATGTTTGATTGTGAGCTTATGAAGACAATTGTGTATTATTCATAGTTTTTGCATATGTCATATTATTTTCTAACAATTAAGCAGGATGCATTTTTAGTACACATATTTTATTAATATCGAAAATTATAAAAAATGACTTGGAAAACTAGTCGACAACATTTATTGTTGATAGTTGACGGTAATGTTCAATTGTTCATTTGGACTTGACTGTATCGTATGATCTACATCATACTTGACTTATTTACCATTACAATCACGAATACCACGAGCCAGAATACAAAATATATAAAGAAGAATATATAAGGTTGTAGCTAGCAATATTAACAAGAAAGATAAAAAAACTATACTTTTGATAAATACTGTTGTTTGTTATGGTGAAGTTCGTGATTTTAAATTATCCTGTAAAATATGCGACGCTCGTTTATAATAATTATTGGTATACATATGTTTGTATGGGTTTCTCTCTCTTTGTACCCTGAATTAAACAAACGGTGATTACAATATTCTATTCTTCTATGTAAATTGACATTATTCATATAAAATACAAATATAAATAGTTGATAAAAGTGGATAATTAATATTTGTAGAGAATGATAAAAGCTATCATTTGAAGAAAAGATTGTTTCACCTGAACAAAATCAAAAATATTCTTGTCATATCGAGCAATGTTCCAATGTTCGAAAAAAGGAAATTTTTCAATATGAAAGAAATTTTTCTAATGCCATTACAATGTATTCATGTACATATGTATTAACTTTTCAGAAATTTCCGTCATTACCACCATACGAGAAAGAAATTTTCGGAATATGAATATTTAGCAGAAAAATTTCCTTTTTCGAAAATCTGCCCAGTGCTTGATGTATTAAAAAGTCAGAAATTTACATAGATACCTATTGGTAATTTATTAATTAAAATTCAAACACGAGAAAAATTTTTATAAAAAAATATAATTCTTATTTACAATAAATTGATTTGAACACATAGGATCTCAATTACTTATGAAAAACGACATTTAAAAAATTGGTCTTAAGAAAATGAAGTATAGTAATGTTCTTATTATGAAGCTACTATATTTAACATAAAAGCTCTTTTTGATCTATTTCGACCAAGATATTTCATTTTTAGGATATTTAAAATACGCTTATAGATATGTGAGAACTATTTATGTCGAATTCTTTCTTATTATTTGATAGTATTGTTTACCTAATTTTGATAAAACTATGTCATACAAATGTTTCATTCCCTGATTAAAATATGAGTTAATATTTGAATAGAATTGGCTATCTGTCAAAGCAGCAGAAAATCAATTTAACAAAAAGAATGAGTAAAAGTTTAATCATATAAATAAATATCATTTTACGATCTTTTAAATCTACAAAAAGTAGTAACAAATATTAATGTATCCCTGACGAACATTCTATGAATTTTTAAACATTAATAATTTGATCCTATTCTTGATTTTTATGAAATTTAAATTGATATAAATTACTTTAGAGTTGCATTTCTACAAATAAGAATATCATTTGTTAATTCATTCTAAACAATCACTTGCCATATTTATTCAAAAGATTTGTCCTTATTTTCATGGTACTATTTATTATTAGAGAGTCAGTGTTATATACATATTATTACATGAATGACAATAGCTATCAATTGGTGTTAATAGTTTACATAGATCCAATATACTATCTACCAATAACTTTCTATTCTGCTAATAAAAAATCAGATTTAATCTGAGTTCATATTGATTAAAATAATCAACAAATATTTAATATGAAACATTTTTAATTTATTCTAAATCCGGAACTATAATGATTGTGATAAAATTCACATACCTCGGTCAGTATAGGCTAAGAACAGGTTTTATTTTAACACATTCAACGCGACGGGTCCCACCCGTGGGACCCACTATATTTTAGGAAGAAAATGATTAGAAAAGCACTTTTTTTTTGCTTTTTTCGTTCGGTTAAAATGTTGTGTGTGATTTATCATATATTTTCTCGAGCCTCTCTTTAACCATTTATTATGCAGAATGATGTTTCTCGGCGCTAGTACATTTTGTCGCATGACACTTCGTCGCAATCATTTTGTCGCATGACACTTCGTCGCAATCATTTTGTCGCATGATCACTTCGTCGCAGAACAATTAGTGGCAACACATTTCGTCGCAATGAAAATAAAACAAACCACCTCATTCTATCGATTCGTGGGAAAGAGAGAAAGTAAATTAATTGAATAAAAAGATTTACATTCGTATGTTATTTAATTAATCACATAGATGTTTCAATTATTAGTAGAGTTCGTCCATCATAAGACAAGTTTTTGGAAAAATGCGAATTGTAAATTTATAATTCATTTTTGTAAATTAAAATTGGTTTAACTTCAATTATAAAAATAGTTCTACAAAGAGCCGTTAAAACTTAATTTAGCTTTCCACTAAAAAGGAATATGAAAATCCTATCATATTTAGTAATATAGTACTTGGTTCCATTAAATTTGTAAGACCCTTAAAAAACAGCATTTCAATTTTAAACTCGTCACATCCAAAAATCATAATATTCGATGAATGTTACAGCATTAGTTTATTAATATTCGAATCTTGGAAAACTTTTGTAGTATCATAAATATGAGGCCCGTTTTTATATTTTCAGCATTATTCTGCCAATTGAATACCTTTATGAGACACAAAAAAGTTGTCGCCAAAACTACTCATTATATCATATAGATAAAGAGACAACTAGTGATTTTTTTATCACTATTCAAAGTTTTGTATGACACTCTACTCTTAAACGAGCTGAGTTGAATCTCTGTCATTAGGAAAAGCATCATTTCGACCAAGGAATTTTGAATTTCTCTTTAACAAATTATTTCTTTCTTTAAACGGTGCATTCCACAAACTATATAAATGCAATTATTTCGTAACAGTATATATTTAGGCGATTATGAAATTACATATGAATGTAAATCTTTTAATTCAATTAATTTATACTATCTTTCTCTCTCCTTCAAATACATAGAATGAGCTGATTTGTTTTATTTTCATTGCGACGAAATGTGTTGCCACTAATTGTTCTGCGACGAAGTGATCATGCGACAAAATGATTGCGACGAAGTGAGCGGTCACCGATTAATACAGAGGTTTAAAGATGTTCTATGATTGGTCGAAGAAAACTTTCTCATCAAGATCGACTCAAAACAGACTAAGGCCCCAATCACACCAAAAAATAGAGCAATTTAACTTTTGTTTTAAGTCAATGCGTGTTCACATATAGCAGCTAATCCACTAACCAAAATTGAGAACAGCCTCTATAATGTAGTAAGAATGAATGAATACAGTATGCTTTCAAAGAGTAAAAACGTTTTCTTATTATTTATTCGCGCGGACTCGCTCTAGAAACTCATACTTTTTGTAGAAAAAATTAAAAAATTTGGTACATTATTTTTATAATAATTATCTTCCAGCGACATCTTTTCTTTTTATCTAATCTCATCGTATACATCGTATATCTCTTTCATTGTTCAATCAAGCTATTATATGATTGGCACCTTAATGTTCATTTTAAGTTAAGTCATCTAAAAAAGATGACTTATCTCTGTTTTAACGTTTCTAGCAAGCTGATTGGTTAATTCCGTTTTAATTTTTTTGGTGTGATTGGGGCCTAAAGACACAATGAGAAAAGTCACAAAAACACACCCATTGATTTTTGGAGAAGGATATTTCAGATAAATCTTTTAATGGTTTCCACAAATTCGTTTCTTTAAACGAATAAGAAATCGTAGTGTTTAGAATAGATATTTAATGTAATGAATTCTTTTACGTAGATAAGTAATGAGGAGTTATGTCTCTTAAATTTTGTTTTAAATTGTATGATACGAGTATATCTCTTTAGAACATTTTTCAGATTTCTGTTATTAACAAAAATCATGTCAACATTTTGCACCAATTGCATTCAAGAAAAACGAATTTGTTGTTTAGAAAAAAAAGATTTATTAGCATATCCAAATTACACCAACACCAATAGTGATGGCGTACCAATTTGTTCATCATGTCTTCACTTAGTGGCTGTACATTTTAATCAAGGTTAGGAAATATATCTATTAGGCAAAAAAAGATTTTTACAAAATTGATCTTTTTTTTTCTATGACTAAAATTAAACGTATAAAATCGACGTTTATCTGAGACGGTTAATAGAAAGAGCGATCATCTACATGTGAAGAGTATAAATCAAATCTATTAAGTCGCATTATAATTAATGCACAACGGAGCGAATAGTTCAGATCGAAATGAAACAAAGAGCTTATAGTCTATACAAGAATAGATGTGACGTAGACATATTACCACTCTTGTCGTGCACAAACCGTCTTTTTTCTCATACAGCAATCACAAAAATATTTTGTCTCTATTCAAAATTCCTACTTGAACTGTGACATAGACAAACTTTAACTTGATATAAAAATCAGTCTTTACGCCTTGTTGTCAGAATAAAAGTACTTGTTTTATAACGATGGGATCCGTCAATATCTTAATAATGAAAGTATTAACTTGACATTGATGACAAGTAACGACTTTTTTTATTTTTCTATATACTGTTTACATTTCTTAACTCACTTTTTAAAATTATAATCTACATTCAACATTAATACCCATGACGTCGATTTTTTATTAAAACCGCCGGTTACCGCCGGTTTCTTCAAAAACGGTCAGTTAGAATCGGTTTTCCATTTTAAGCCTATCTTTTATTGATTTTTCTACTAATTCGTTAGCAAATATCGTCAGAATGTTCGTTTTTATCGAAAAAATCAGTTTATTACATCTGAGAACGTGTTATACAAAAATCCTTAAAATTGATCACTATAGGTTAGATTATAACTAATAACTATTTTTCACAGCGCCATCTTTTATTATACTCAAACTCCAAAATTAAGCAAAATTAAGCGATGTAGCTAGTACCAGCGGCTTCAGCATGCTTACAAATATAGGGAGGCGTGATTTCGACTAAAATCGGACAACTTTTTAAGAATAAAAAAAATATTTGTTCAGTTGGAAATGAAAAAATACATAGAAAAAGAACCGCGTTTGACTGCGGTAAGCGGAACGGTCAAGCGCTCAGTTAACCGGACGGTATAACGCGGTTAACCGGACGGTATAACGCGGTTAACCGGACGGTATAACGCGGTTAACCGGACGGTTTAACGCGGTTAACCGGACGGTATAACGCGGTTAACCGGACGGTATAACGCGGTTAACCGACGGTTTTGAAGCGGTTTGAATCACATGGGTACGATTGTATTCTAGTTTATGTTCAAAGAAAATTTTAAAAAAGCAACATTGCTCATAGAAAAATAAATATAGAGTATATACTCTCCCCAACCAAGGTTCTCATATCGCAGCTATACTCAAATAGTATTTATGCTACCAAATATCACCAGTACCCATTGCTTTTGACTACTGATCACTCGTCCTAATGTTGGATGATGACTATTTGAGTGTGACAATCGATCCTTATGGCAATATCAATAATTAATAGCTTACTATGAAACTCTCATGATTAGTTAGAACTCGACAAATTCAAACATTTTCAGTTCTCACAGAGACTCCATCAGTAGAAAATTCGAAGAGTCGAAATCAATCAGGTCTAAGATCGATTTCATGGGTTCTAGAAGAATGCTTAGAAAATATTTAAAGATGCATAAATAATAGAAGTAAAGAGTGTATATACAGTGGCTATCGCAATTATTCATCCACTCATAAGTGAGCTATATTATTTCGTATACTGTGTGATAAAAAGAAAATCAGAAATGGTCAGATTTGAACATGTAGTAGCTACTCATATCTAGTTCACGTATCAGTGTTATCAGCAATTCATTTTGTTTTGTTCACAGTTTATTTTGAAAAATTGATTACTATGGATTGTAGCACTTAGAAAAAGTTTTTATCAATTCCTCTCTCAGTAGTAGAAAGGGTCAACACTCAATTACCACTGGTAAAATATTCCGACTATTTCAATGTAATATAGTGAAGATATTCGATTTTTTCTTAGCTATAACGCCTTTTAGATTACCTATACTTTATCACGAAATTCTGAAGAAAATTCTTCATTATTGGTTTGTTGTTTATTTCCAATAAGAAAATATTATTCCTATAGATAATAACAGCACAAGAGTATTTTTCATAATTATATATAAGATGCCTAAAAGATTTTCATTCTCACAAAAAACTTTCATGAAATTAAAACTTCTATTGTAACATGGGCGAATCATATTGATACACTGAAAATCTTGTACTTTTCAATTTTTCGTAATAAATTGTGAACAAAATAAAATCAATTGCTGATAGTACTGATATGTGAATTAGACATGAGTAGTTACTAGATGTTCAAATCTAACCATTTCTCATTTTCTTTGTATTACACAGTACATGATATAATATAGTTCATTTATGGATGACACCCACTGTATGTATGTCGCGCTTGTCATTTGTATTACATAGTAGAAGGGTAGAAAGAAAGAAAAAAAGTGAGTCATCCTATAATACATTCCGATTTTGATACATAAGGTTTAATTTAACTGAGTGATTTTAAAAAATCTTAATAACCGAAATAATTTTATTTCCTAACTATTTGATATATTTTATTGATCACTTCAATGATAGTCTAGTTTTGCATTCAATTATCATTTGCATCTGTTGTTTTAATAGGGGATGGAATATTTCTAATGGATCTATTTACAAAAATATCAACGTCCTGCCTTAACTTCTTCAACAAACATCACAAAGACTAATGCTTTTTTTAGTTTTATTTTCGGTCTTTTTTTTGGTTTCTGATGCACTTGCTATTTTTTTTCTGGGTCATAAAAACAAGCTTTGCAAATAGTTATTTGATAAATGAGAAAAAGAAATATTTCAAATTCTATTGAGTCTTAAATAAACACACATGAGTTACATAATGCAAAGATTTAATACTTTTTCGAGTAAACTATTGATCATAACAATAATGTCATAACAGAGAATTAGTGATTTCATAATATTCTATTGAAATTTTGATTATTTTATACTGTATTGTATTCAATGAATCAATAATCGATAATATTAGTATTATGGAGATAAATGGCTAGTAAAGATAAAGAAATTCTTTTTACTGATTATTTCTTATTGTTATTTTAGCTTTTTTCAAATATTTCCTTTATCTGAGAATGAATAGAATTACCAACGTCTCTACGATCTGTTTAAGTCTAAAGTAGTTTTAGTTTATTTGTAGATATATGAAATATTTTTTTACGGACACTATTTTTCTTCAATAACAAATTGGTCGTATAATTCGATTTTTCTCTAATAATATGTGTGTTAGAGAGTTGAATCGAACGATAAAGAAAGAAATTTAGTTTTAAGTGTAGATAGTGTTTTGAAAAAACATTTTCATTGAGTTTCTTCAGGTGTTTTACCAATAGTTAAAATCGTACAATTTTATCTTTATGCTTTGGAAAATTAAAAAAACAGAAAGAGACTTATTAATTTCGACATTTTCTAATATTTCATTTGTGTTCTATTATTTTAGAAGTTAAAACAACTCGTCATCGTTTTCTTGATCTTCTTCCTATGGCAGTAAATATATTTGTCCAAGGTATGAATAAAATCGTTTTTACCCTCATATGTCTTCGATGTATGACACATCTACAGAGATCAAAACATACATTGTTATTTGACTATTTTTTTTGCCCGTAATGTTTTCCAACTTTTTGAAATTAAGGTCAATAAGTTAGATAAAGACAAAAACTGTAAGAAATCCGTTTTCAATCTATAATTTGTTAGAGATGAGCGCGTCTTCCTCTATTTATACATAAATTATTCTAGATTAGAAAGTTTTCTTAATAATTAAATAAATGAACTAATGAGTTTGTATAATATAATTATATAAAATTATGTCAGAAAAATAGAAAATATTTTAATTCTAACATAGATTTTCATCCTGTAATTATGCATTCATAACTGTTATTATTTAAATAGTCAGATGAAATCGCTTATGAATTCTTAAGTGTTATTTTTATTTGTTAAACTTATTCATCTAAATTACCATTTGTGTGTAATATTATTAGATTGATATGATTAGTATCTATTTGTTTGTTTGTATATTTAAGACTTTGAGATAGGGATGTATCAATTCCAGTAGACTGAGTAAAACTTAATGTTCTACTTTTAAAACCTATCGATTGTTGTTCTATGAAAATTGATCGTCATTCGATGATCAGACACTCAGTCCGACTGTGTTTGACATCGAATGGTATTTATTTTTCATAGAACACAAATCGATAGGTTTCAAAAGTAGAACATGAAGTTTTATCCAGTCCTCCAGTTCTATAGTGGAACTGTTGCATCTCTACTTCGAGATTTTTCTTGAAAAAATCTGTTGCACTTTTATTATTAAACTTTAAAGTAGTTTTCTCGTGATTCTTTATCATAGGAAATACAATTCGTTCGACTAGTTTTTACGTTCATGACATAGAGCGGCAAATCTCAAATTGGTACAAATTTTGCTGTCTGCGTGTCAAAATTAATTTAAATATAAATTTCTCACATTTTCCGGAAGTTTGAAAATTTTAAGAACTTTCAAAATCTTCATTTTTAGAATTTCTATTAAATGAGACAGATCATAGACACTTCACTCAGTATAACCATCATTAAGACGTCATTATTTTGATTTCTGTTATTCAAAATTAAGTAGAAATCAGAAATCCACTACCTTATATACTCGTAATATAGGAGAAATCAGAATTTTACTATTTTGAAAATCTCTACAAACAATCAGAAATTAATATAATAAATGTTCTCTTTCATACATGTATGCTTTAATGAGCATCAGAACAGCAGAAATCAGAAATTTATTATATTAAAAATCTCTAACATCCATCACTAACTAATATGATACATATTCATTCTGCTACGTCTATTTTACTGAGTAGTAGAAAAACAGAATTCAGCTGTATACTGTTTTGAAGATTTCCAACAAACTATAACGAATTCATATGACATACCTTCACTCTAATACATCTAATTTAATGAATGCCAGAAAAGAAGAAATCAGAAATTTACTTTTTTTGAAAATTTTTAACAACTATCACAAATTAAAATAATACACATTGGCTCCTATATATCTATTTAAACGAGTGGCAGCAGCCACTTATTAATACAGATGTATTAGAATACATATGTATTATGTTAATTCTTGATAATTGTTAGAAATTTTCAAAGAAGTAAACTTCTGATTTCTAATTTTCTGCTATTTATATAAATTAATGGGAACATTATGATTAATTTGTATTATTTTATATGAAAATTTTCAAAATTTTATCTGAAAAGTAAATTTCTGGTTGAAAACAGAAATCAGAGACAGAACTTTATTGAAAACTGGTTACAATTTGAGATTTCCCATGACCTCGTTCATGACTTGTGATATTTCTAAGTTTATCAGAGTAAAAATTTACTTTGTTTCAATATCGTTTTTTTTAAACGATTTTCTTTGTTTCAGGTGTTTCTACTGGTTTACTTGCCAATGCATTACAACAAAATATGAAGATCACCGTCATAGTTTATCTTATTGTTGCACGCATTTATTGTCTCATTCGATTTTTTGCTGATGTCGAATAAATGACATGTAACATCACATCATAATCGAACGTGAACAAGAAGAAAAGTGAAGATTGATCCCTTGTTTTTATCCAATGATTGAAACGGAAAGATGTCTAAGTGCTCGCATTATAGGAGGAATATTCAGATTACCGAAAAAGGAAATTTTCCAGTATAAAAGAAATATCTGTACTACCGTTACAATATGTTCAAGTACATATGCATAAACTTTTCAGAAATTTCCATCAGTACCAACATACAATTAAGAAATTTCCGGCATATGTATATTTAGCAGGAAAGTTTTCTTTTTTTGAAAATTTACCCACTGCTGGATGTATCAATAAGTAAGAAATTTACATAGATACCTATTGATAAGTTATTAATTAAAATAAAAACATATTTCATTAGTCTAAAATTCAAACACGAGAAAAATTTCTATAAAAAAATAATTCTTATTTACAATAAATTAATTAGAATAAACAGGATCTCAATTAGTTACGAAACACAACATCTAAAAAACTGGTCTTAAGAAAATTAAATGTAGTCATGCTCTTATTATGAAACTATTATATTTAACATAAAAGCTGTTTTTAGCGTATTTCAACCAAGATTTTTTATTTTTAAGGTATTGAAAATACGCTTATAGATATGCGAGAACTACTCATGTCGAGTTCTTCCTTATTATTTGATAGTATTGTTCTCTTCGTTTTGATCAAATTAGGTTATACAAATGATATCTGCAGTTTGAAGACACGAATGTTTCACTCCCTGATTAAAACATGAGTTAATATTCGAATAAAATTATTATCTTACCAACATACAAGTCAATTGAACTGATTACATATATCCATTTTACAAAATTACTAGCCTCAATCTTACAAACGAATCCTGCGATCACTGCTGACTTTATTGAACATAAAATGTATTTACTATTCTTACGAGAATATTACCTTAATCCAGCTGTTGCGAAGAAAAACGTAAGGTTGTTGGTAAAGGTAGAATATCAAAACAGGTGCGGTGGTTGTTAACTTCATGCAAGCCAACCTTATTCGACAAAGCACTTGGATATATGCAAAAACAGAAATGAATAACAAAGAAGAAACGCACGATATATATATATATATATTAGCAAGGGACGACGCTTGTAAAAGAAAAGAAAAAAAGGAGGGAAAAATATCGGGTGGTCCATAATAAATGGGTAGTTTAGTATTTCGAGATTTTCTCTATATGATCTGAACCATTTTTGATATTTTTATTACCAAAAGATGCGCCGTGAAAATCTCTACAAGACTCTATAATAACATTTGATCTCAGCTGTAAGTATGAAAAAGTTAACAAACAACATTTTAAGACTCTAATACATCTAACTTTCTAAAGTTTTATTCTTAACAAATTCAGGGTATTTTGTACGATTGTCCAAATAAATTAAATAATCGAGGAAGGTTTTTTTTGTACAATTATATGTGCTCTGCCTCGTGACATATATCCAAACTCTTTGGAACTAAGTATAATGAATTAAAGACCATATAATCTTTTAAAACTGGGTGAAAAACGATCAAAATTAAGATTATCTTGCTCATTTCATTGAAAAAAAGGACATATATAAGTTCAGACACTTGGGTACAATGCGGTGCTCTTTTTTCTGTAAAACAGAGTTAGAATAATGGCAAAACATAAATTTTTTAATCAACGTCTGCGTTTTTTTAAAATGCTCTGCAGTTGCTGTTGATCCAAGCCGTATTTTGGCAAAATTTAAAAAAGAAAGAACTACTCGGCGCTTCACACATGTCAATATGAATATATTTTTGACTACAGCATAAAAGATGGAGCTTTTCGTGCGCTACAAAAGCGCTAGTTATTCGCTACTCATATTCCAAAAATTGAACGAATAAAATAAAGCAATCTGAATGTGTGAAGAATAAAACTTTAGAAAGTTAGATGTATTAGAGTCTCACAATGTTGTTTGTTAACTTTTTCATACTTACAATTGAGATCAAATGTTATTATAGAATCTTGTAGAGATTTTCACGGCGCATCTTTTGGTAATAAAAGTATCAAAAATGGTTCAGACCATATAGAGAAAATCTCGAAATACTAAACTACCCATTTATTATGGACCATCCGATATTAATAAAGCATTCTATCTTTCGTATTTTCCTTTCCTTTATCTGCTTTTTCTCTTTCTCTATTCTACAAATATCACTACTATATCACTAGTACATCGCTACTATAACTAATCTTTTTCTTTCTCTTCAAATTGTATATATATAATTGTGTAATAAAATTCAAATATGCTTTTTTTTCTAAGGCTACAGAGACGAAGTTCGTATAAGTCTACTATTCTCTCACCATCACAAAATCATAATAATAAATAAAGCAATATAATATAAACTGATTATCTCTCAGGGCAGCAGAAGATCAGTTTAACAGAAAGAATAAATAAACGTTTAATCACACGAATAAACATCGTTGCACAACGTTTCATCTCTACAGTTAAGAGTATTATTTATTAATTCATTCTAAAGAATCAACTTATCATATTTATTCGAAAGATTTGTCCTTATTTCCATGGTACTATTTATTATTAGAGAGTCATATGTTATATACATATTACATGAATAAAAATAGTTATCAAAAGTCGTTAATAGTTTACAAAGGTGCAATATATTATTTATCAATAACTTTCTGTTCTGGCAGTAAAAAATCAGATTAAATCTGAGTTCATATCGATTAAAATAATCAACAAATATTTCATATGAAACATTTTTAATTTGCTCTAAATATAAAACCATAATGATTATTATGAAATTTAAATATTTCGGTCGGGATAGACTACGAACAGTTTTTATTTTAAGTTTAATAGTCTCACGATAAAAGCATTAATTTTACCTAAATGGGCTACGTCCGAATCGCGACCGAAAATCACACCTATTTCCGCCCTCACCCTCACTGTCGGCCTGCTAATTGGTTTGATCTGTGGTCGCAATTAAGAAGCTACGATTCAATTATTAAATTTAATTCATAGATGTATTTCGTTGGAAAAGTGTATGTTAATTAAAGAATATAATTCAATTTGACACATATGTAGACAAATCCGAAGCTATTGATATAAAATATATCTTGATGTTAAAATTATTATTTACAATTCAACATAACTGATTTTTTAGAGAAATTTTATTGATTGAAAAAATAATAAAATGCTTATTTGATATCGTTTGATTTTAAATAAATCAATATATTCGAAAAAAAAATAATGTGGGCGTGCTAATATACAATTATTAAATAGATATACAGAAGTTTATTTCTTCTTTTCACTAATAAAAACAAATAGAACGTGTTCTATACGATTTAATAACTATATAAAAGGAAAGAAAAATAAATAGTGGACGATCATTATATATTTATTATATATAAAAATACAATTTGAAAAGACTAAAATAAACAAATGCGTTTTGTTATTCTATTGATTTTGATTATTTTAAAGGTATAGAATTAAGTAAAAAAATTTTTTGTTTTAATATATAATATATATATATTAGGTATGTCAATCATCAGTATTATTTCGTATAAAAAATCCAAATGAAAATCGTTCAATAAATTCAAGTTATTATGTTCTTGGTACACTTCATATTGCACAAAATCTCATATGGCCTTATCTTTCAAATAATATTATTAAAATTTTGATTGAAACTGATGAGATTTGGATAGAACATGATTTTACTAATCCTAATATTAGTAAATATATATATGAATGTGCAATTGATAAAATGTCATCAGAACGAAGAACTTTTCTACTTGAAAAAACATGGTTAAGATTTCTTAATGAAACAAAACTAAATAATAATAGTAAAAAAATATTTTTTTTCTTTTTTATTAAATAATTATTTTATTTATAAGAATATGAACAATGGAAAAAATGGTTTAGTAATAAAGAATATCGTTTTAATAAATATTTATGGCGTAATCAAACGATAAATGATGATATTATATTTGATCATCGAATTATTCTTGAAGGTTATCAAAGAAATAAACATATTGATTCACTTGAGTCAATTCCAGATGATTGTTTTGTGGTATAAAAATTTTTGAGTTTTTTTTTTATTATTTTATTTTTATTTAGATTGAAAAAGCAAATAATGAAACGAAATCAAATGTATTAGATTATCAAATAATTTTATCTCGTGTTTATAATTGTGATATGATTGATGAAGATTTTATAAAAGAAATTTTAAAAAATTTAGATTCTATTAAAATGAAAAAACGAAATCAACAAATAACAAAACAAATTCATCAATTATTAAAAACTAATTCTCAAAAAAAATATTTATTTGTTGTTGGTGCAGGTTAATCGATTCAAATGACTTTTTTATTAAAATAAAATAATTTGTTTATGTAGCTCATCTATTTGGAAATATTAGTATTATTCAAATGTTAAAAGAACAATTTAATAATGATTATCATATTGAAAAAATTCCTTCACCTAGTCAAAATTTTTCACATGAGTATGTTTAGATTATTTATTTGAAAATTTTTATTTTTTTTTTTATTTTATAGATTTTGTACTGATAAAGAATTTGAACGATTAATAAATAATAATAATAATAAAACAATTACAAAATGATTTGTTTAAACAAATATGAATATCTCTTTTTTTGGAATTAAAATTTATGTTAAATAGAATATTTTTCTTTTCTTATAATAAATCTAAATATATGAATTGTTACAATAGGAAGTACAATGAATGGCTTTTAACTATGTTAATGACAACACTAAATTAACTTTTTTATCCTTCTAATGGTTTATCGTTGTTATTTCGTCATCGATAGAATACATTTCGTTGAAAAAGATTAGTAGTCTTCTCTTCTTGATTTTGTCCTATGTCGTTTGTTACAAAATGTCGATGTAATGAAGAGAACATCTATCGTGTACACAGATGTATATGTGAGTACATGTATATAGAGGTGTAGGCGAAGATGAACAATATATCTTCGCCCTTTTCACTTTCTATCATCATTGCTTACCTATCTTCTTTTATTATTTATCTTGATCTTTTCTTTTTTTGATTTATTTTGAAATAATTTTGCATTGAACACGCACATATAAATATATATTGACACATACCAATTAAATCATGAGAAAAATGATGATCAATTAGTTAATAAATTAACATAAAATAAATGAGTATAAGATGAAAAAACTAATATGAATTTATTTGTTTCATTATTATTATTAATATTTCTAATTGCAATATGCAATATAACAAAAAAAGCATCGATGATAATCGATGGTAGATGTAAGTTAATATTATAATTCTTCTCATATTACAAAAAAATAAATCTTTTTTTTTTTGTTCTAGTTTTTGAATATGAATTACCTAATCGAACAATAACAATATGTCCAAGTTATTCCTTAATATCCATTGAATGTCCTCAAATAGGTTCAATATCTGGTCATCATTTATGGGAATCAAATCTTCCAAAATATTTAATATCAATTGATTATATTCGTTCATATCCATTACGTTTTGATTCTGATGTAAATTCTTGTCAACCTGATATTTCACATGGTTGTAATAATTATGATTTACGTTATATAAATGCATTATGTAATGGAAAATCTCATTGTAATGATATATCATCATATGAAATTCGTGAACGTACATTATGTGCTTTTAAAGCTGTTACAGAAATTGGTTTTCATTGTGTTCCAACATTAAATATGCATGAAATTGAAACAAAATTTGATATATGTAATAATAATTCATTAATAAATACTTATGGTTTTATTTATTCAAGAAATTATCCATCTAAAACTGTTCGTTTATCTTGTTTTACAAAACTTTATGCTAAACAAAATCATAAAATAATTCTTTACTTTGTTAATGGGGAATTAAATCATGATCAATTAAAAATCGAAAGTATTACATCTGATGGTATATCAATATTAAATATAAGTTTAAATGGAAATTTAACAACACAAAAATTAGGTGCATCTATATATGAAATGAAAATAACATTTATACCAAGTGAAATTTATTCATATCATCCAACATATTATTTACTTTATTTTTATATGGTACCTATTTGTTCAATAGATAATCCATGTTTATCTCAACCATCATTATTACCAACTATAAGAAATATTTTACCTGAAACAACGAATAGAATGAGAATACAATCAATTGGATGGACACAAATATCAAGTTAGTTAAATATTTTAATTTTAATTTTATAGAATTAGATTTTTTTTGTTTTGTTTAATTAATAGATATTTGGATTATTATTCCAATAGTATTTGCTTATGTATTTCTTTTAATTATTATTGTTGTTTTAACAATTTTATTTCGGTAAATAAAATAAAATAAAATAAAATAAAATAAAATAAATTAATTTTTATTATTTTAGAAAACGTCGTCGAAAACAAAAAGAAATTTTAAAAAATCTTGAAAAAACAAATTTATCTTCTCATTATTTTGATACAAAAGATATATCAAATCGTGTACAATATCCTTCTCCATATAATATTCAATCATCTTATTCTCATACAACTATTCATAAACCATTATCAAATTCACCTTTATCACAAAATAATTTCAATCCTCATCATCATGCATCTATTCCTTATCGAATTCGTTCAACAATATCAAATGAAAATTTTCAAGATCATAATACAATTAATTATCAATATCGTTCATTACCAAAATCATTTTCTGATTGTCATTTATATAAACAAGATAATAATTATTATTTACCAAGAAATTCTCGAGAAAATATTTTACCACGACAAGTTTCTGATAATGATATTTTATTATCTAATAAAACAATATTAAATCATTCAAATCCACATATTCATCATTTACCATTTCAATATATTTCAAATAAAAATTTAAATAATATTCATACAAATGAATTTAAACGAAATATAAATCAACAATCAATAATAAATGATCAAAATGATACAAAAAAAGTTACTGTTAAATTTTATGATGATGATGATGATTATACAGGAAATCATTTTGATAGACCTTGTTCATATGAAACAAGAGAATCTCAACAAATGTCAATGAGAATAAATCAACCACAAAATTTTAATCAGCATCAATGTTATCATTATTAATCAAGATGTTTTAATAGAAATAAGAATGATTATTTAATTTTTTTTTCGTAAAACAAAATCTAAATTTGATCTTATGGTTAATGTAAATGTCTTTTTTTTTTAATTGTCTTTCAAATGTAATTGTCAGACATAAATCTTGAATATGAAATCATTTAATATTTATTATATAGATTATTCTTATTTTTATTCTCTTTTCGTTATTGTTAATCTACGTACACACCTGAATAAGTATCCATAATGACACAAAAGGATTATAAAAAGTTTTTGCGATAAACTTAATATAAATCTACAGTTGAGAGTAATTGTTCTATATCAGATTCTGCAGGTCTTTTAGGTTGCAGTTATGCTTTATATTTTATGTATTTATATAAATGTTCGAGTAATGGCAAATTTCATTGATATTAGCACTAAGATTTTATCATTAACAATCAGGAAAATATCAATATTACTGGTATCGGCAATACTGCTTCTGAGTTGTTGGAAATTTGATAAAGATCGTTTATAGGAGATAGTTGAATTATAGGAACTATTATTGTTAGTGATTTCACTTTGCACGTGTTTTTTCGTATATTATGCAGTTGAAGAACAATCTAATATACCGAAGCGCGTGTTATAGTAGACTGGAAACGTTTAATTAGCTTATACAATGTGATATATAGTTAGATCTTTATATTTTTCTTGATAAAAAATAATAAGTACAACAAATAAAAACTAAGTTTATAACATTTAAATGAAAGTAATGTATTTAAAAGGAGATTCAGAAAATAGAGAAACAATTGTAAGAAACATAATGCTATCAACATTAAACATAACAATTATCGTTCTTTCTATTTCATTATAGTTATGTTCACTTTTGATTTTTCTTTTTATTATCTTATTCAAATATTATAAGTACGAAATCAGTCATTTAATCTTTATATAAATACATATTTGTCTTTTTTGAAAGTGGAATGGATCTGTATTGAATGCTATTAGTCTACATTTAATGGTAGTTGTTTCAATTAAACGATATCTTTGTTTTTGTATATTGTTCAGAGAAAAAAAAATTAACGATAATAATTTGCAACAATTTTCGTTCTGTTATCATAATTTACTTTGGCGTTATATAATTCGTTTAGATTTTGATTATATCTAATTATTATCTTGTTTATTTAAAAAAAAATTTGTTGATTATTATATTGTACATACAGACGAAATATTTGTTATTTTAGTAAAAGATATTTTTCTTTATAAAAAAGAGACACATTTATATATATGTTTGTTTAATAAAAATTGATGTCTTTTGATAGTTAAAATTCTAGATAATATTCATGAATGTTTTGACAATTTTTTCTTATTCTTCTGATTTAATTGGATAACTCGTTTAAGATCATTCTCTGCTGTTATACGATCTGGATGATTTTGTGGAAGAATTTTCCTATAAATTTTTGCTACTCGTTCAAAACTTCGATAAGCATCATTGAATAATTCGATATTTAATTGCATTGTACCCATACTATAAAGTAAATCGGCTAATACTGGTGAATCAGATGCTGATGTACGTTCAAATAATTTAAGTGCTTTACCACATAGATCAAGAGCAAGAAGATTATTACCAGAATCTTGATAAATATTTCCAAGCATAGCAAGAGTTGCAGCTACACTTGATTCATTCATTGGTACAATATTTTCTCGTAATGTTAAAGCTCGTTGAGCATTATCAATTGCTTGTAGATAATCTTGACGAGCCCAATGAACATTAGCAATACCAATAAGATTAGCAGCAATAGCAGCATGATCATATGATTCATTAGATTGACGCAATGTAACTGCACGTGTATGACATCCTAAGGCTAAATCATATTCATCACAATTATGATAAACATTTCCAAGATCAGTTAGAGTATCAGCAATATATTCACCAGACTATGAAATATAAAAGATTTTTTTTCTTTTTATTGAGAAAAATAATTTACTTCTTCTTGCATTTTTAGTGCTTGTGTATGACATTTTAAAGCAGATTTATAATCTCCTTTTTTTTCAGCATATAATTGACCAATACTATTCAATATACGAGCATTAGTAGGTTGAATATGTTGATAAAGACTTAATGCTCGACCAATGTCCCCTCTTTCGACATATTTCTGGGCTTTTATTTCTTCCGCAGATACAGGTGAATTTCTATAATAAATATAATATTAAATAATTCATTTATATTATAAAATAATAATCAATACTTTATTTGATTTAATACCGTTGTTGTTTTTAATGATGGTGATGGTGCAGGAGAAGGAGTAGACGGCTTTGGAGGTCTCATAAGTTCATCAAGAATTGATTGTATTGTTTGATTTTTATGTTTTTCTAAATAATCTAAAGCAATTTTCTTTCCATTTTGTCCATCTGTTTTCATTTTAATAATTGTCATTGGACCTTTATTAACATAAACAATACGAAATGTCATACAAATATCAAATAATATCAATGGTAAAGAAGATTTATTTGTTAATTCAAAACATAAAGTTGATGTATCACAATCAATTTTAAATAATACAGATAATAAATCAGGACGATATGTTGGTAATGATGCAAGTGTTAATGCATTTGTTCTTGATTTTGTACAAGGAAAAAATCCACTTGTACAAACAAGTTGACCAATATGAGCTTGAAATTTATCAATAATTTCATTTGATAATTTCATACCTCGATAAAATTGTTCACTAGATTTACGTTTTGGTTGTTGTTGAAAAAAACGTGAAGCATCAGAAAATAGAAAACGACAAATATTAAGTTGTTCTTTATTATATGAACGAAGTGCATGATGAAGAAAACGTGATGGAAATGGTGAACGAAAACACCAATTAATTACTTCAGCAGTTCGATATGTTTTATCAAGTTCATCAATAATTCGAATTATCATCGTATTATCTCGATAATATTGTCGAGTTGCATCAATAAAATCTTGTTTTTTTAATAATGAAATTTTTCGATTTGTTAACTAAATAAAAATTAAATAAAGTTTTTTTTTATTTTCTTAACTTACTTCTTCTTTCCATAATTGTGACCAAAGAAATACTTTATCTTGTTCAAATGCAAATGTTTCAAGTTGAATTTGTTCAAATATATCAAATATTTCTTTTAATACACGAAATAATTCTTCGTGTTGATTAAATATACCAAATATTTTTGGAAAATCACCTTTAATATTTTCTATATTTGGATCAAATATAAATATAGCTTCAACATTAGGAAGATTATGTACCATTGAAATTAATTCATTATTACTTGATGATGTTATAAAAAAGATTTTTTCTTTTGAAGATTTTATTAAATTAAAACAAGATAATGGATCATTAAATGATTGAACATTATCATTAATTGAACGAAGTGGTCCAATAAGATTGAGATTTGATTGTTCTTGAGGATCAAACCAAATAAAAATAACACTTTCATGATTTTCTTGTGTCTTATGAATAGGTTTTATATCTGCAGGAACCGATTCCACTGCTGATAAAAGTGGTGAATCAAGAACAAGTAATTCTGGACGATTTTTACTTTTGTCATTATCTTTTATTTGTACAATGTTTGCTTCAGCCATGTAAAATTTTTCTTATGAATAAATTTAAAGTTCTGCTTCCATTAAATGATTGTTACATTTTCTTTTTTTTTTATTTTTAACTTAAATAAAAATAAATTATTAATCTTTACATTTTTTGTTGACATTGTAGAACAATTGCTTCTTTCTTTTTTTAGTTTATATAAACTGTTGAAAAGCATAAAAAGAAAAATATTTTCTTGAGCAAAAAGAAGATAAATAAAGAAAAGTGAATTCTTTTAGTTTTATATTGACATTTTTACGAACACAAATAGTTATGCAAGCACTCTTTTATTATTTGTTTTATGAAAAATTCAATATTATCAAATGTTTCGAACATTTCTTATGTGAAAAAAAATGTCCTTTTAGGTTGTTAACAGATAATTTTCGAATTGTTCAACTCACATTACTTTGATACTTCCACCAATGCTACTCCTTCATCGGATTTATATTGAACATATTTAATGGCAAAAGTTTGATATTTGATGTCTTTCAATACCTTTTGTATTACAGAGATCTCGAATCTTTTCAGGAAAAATTACTCGTACTTTTTTATAACAAATCCAACAACATCTAATACTTTAGGACAAGGCATATATTACCTTAAATTTTCATATCTGTATCCGTCTAGGGATAAAAGAGATATAAAGGTTAGCATATTGAAAAGTTTTGTTTCTCATGAGTCAAAAATAAAAACTAATGTTTTGGAATATACACGTTCTCAGTTGATTTTCGAAAATTGTCGAAAGTTATTTTCACTGTGAAGAAGAGTAGACCATCAGCAATTAGAAATCTTTAATTTTTCTTATGTTTAGATGCGAGAAAAAAAACAACTTTCAACATTTGTCGAAAAATAAAATTTTAATGTATGACAAGACTTTTGGCAATTCTTAAAATTCAACTGTGAAGGTCGATGCTGCGAATTTCATACCATCATGCCTCATTAAGACTTGTTCTTTTAGTGAAATTTTCATCCTATTATTAAAACAGTTTTTTATTATTAAAAGAAAGAGCTTGAAATTCTCTACATAACCATGTATAACTAGACCTCAAAAACTATTTTAGATATATTTGATAAAACCTGTAAAACTTACCGCGTTGAATGTGATGAATAACTGTGATGTTACGATTTTTTCTACAAAATCTTTTTGCATTTTTGAGGATATGAATATTTAATAAAATAGAGAATTGTAAAAACATCTCGCAAACGAAAATGTTGATGAAAGTTTATTAGAAGTAAACGATGGAGAATCTATCATAAGTTTAGATTTAAACAATCAACATTGAAGATAGATGTGAAGATAAGCTATAAATATGCAGCTAACGGTCGAAGGTAATCCCAACCTACATCGTTCTTCAAATATGTATTTATTTTCATGCAATCCTCTATACATTTTTTTCTCTGTTTTCATGCATATCCTTGCTTCTATATCTCCTTGTTTCTATGGATAGAGATATGAAAATTTAAAGCAAAATCTGTTTTGTTATTGAGAATTACATGCTAAAGTTTGAGTATTTTTAAATTTGTTATTAGAAAGAACGAGTCATTCTTCTGAGAGGAGGATCCAAGACTTTTGAATCAGCCTGTATGTATCTTTTTCTCTATCTATATAGGATGAAGGAGAGTTCAGTCAATGTGATTTTAGTGATAACATCTTTGAAAATATGTCATGTACTGAATTCGTTTACCCTTCTCATGTAAAAATATCAATATCTTTATTCTCTTCTATAGTATAATAACCTCGAACAAGATTTGGGAAATTCACTTGAATATATAGTAAAGATAAATAGAGAATAACCTAAACGAAATGAATTATAACACTTTCCCTCAGATATATGAATTGAAGGTGGAAACAAAATATCATTTTCGAGCGTCCTAACAAGTTTGATGATCGATCCTATTTTTTCTTCAACATCTCACGTAACTAAGTAAGCAATTAATAGTACGTCGTAGCTGTTAAACAACTGGCACTTATAGTTCAAAAAATACTTTCCAGTATATTATCTATATACTGATGATGACCGACAAAAAACAGCCAATAAAAACTTAACATGGTCGAAAATTCACCACAATAAATATTTAAAATAAAATAAAAATAGAATTTATCATTATAGATGCAATCATTCTGGGAAGATCGCACAAGTAAAATGAACTGAAGAATCAAAGCATAGAACTTGTCGTGTTTATTTTTTTGTGTCAATCATAGCATTCTGTTTCGTCGCCTTACCAGTGACTCGATTGAGCACAGACTATAAATTCATGATAGTGCATATATTTATTCTCAAGAAAAATACGAATTGTATTCCAATGACACCATATACTACTAAACATTCACTCTATTTTCAAACGTTTGTTGGTGTCCGATTTTAAGCAAAACCATCAAAGATTATTTTGTTATACATAAAGTAGCAACATATACTGAACATCGTACGATCCTAAATATTATCAAGGCAGTCTAAATTCAATATCAATCAAATAAAACGTTTATAGGTGTATATATTAATGAATAATCTGAAGACTCCCATTCCGAGTATCTCACCTTCAATAGTCCCCATCTCACTTACACTGCTGCTCCTATTCAGAGTACCCTCAATACTTGAATAGATGAATAGTTGAATTTAAGTTTCAAATTTGACATATACGTCTTTCTATGGAAGTTCTAATATCGTTCTAATGATATTAAATATTCTTATATGGAAGAAAACAATGCTTATTATTTGTTTTATGAACGTTGTCAAAAATTACTACAAAAGAGTTTATAAACGAAGCATAATAGCTGTTGCATTGTTAATATTTGATTCAGATTGTTTTCTTTTTTCCATACCATTTTCTATTTGATGCCGTTTACACAGATCTGTTATATGTATATTAGGTTTTCCGTATGATGGTAAAACTTTTGTTGTTTCAATTTGAATTTTTCCTGGTGCTACTACATATTGACCAGCTAATGGAAGAAACCAAAACCAATGATCATCTCGTAATGTAGCAAATATATAATAACAAGCACCAATAAAATAAAGAATGTCTGCATAAGTATATAAAAGATTAGTACCATATTGTTCAGGTGCGACATTAATTTGTATATTGTATATAAAATAAATGATTGAAGCAATTGTTGTTGTTAAATATGCGATAGTATCTGGATCATCCAGAGAAAATCCACGACCCAATGTTCGAATATAAGTCATGTACCATGACATTATCCTATTAACACAACTTTTTCTATCAAGATATATATGAAAACCTATGATATGTAATGAAGGAAATAAAAATTTTTTTTTTTACATATAATCCTTTCTCATATGTGTTTTGATTCTAAGTCATTTTCTACTTTATACTGATGTTTAAAAAAATATTCTTTTAAAACAACACGAATTATTACAAATATATTCTCATACATACCATCCAAATGATGCTACTAGTTCAACTGTAGCTGCAGCCATCTCTATTTTATGTATTGCTAATGTATAATAACCACCAAGAGTATCTTCTCTTGAATACCAAATAGATGACCATAAATATAATCCAGCTTCTATATGATTTAAATATTCTGGTATCATAATAATATCAAGCCATGATCGATCACGCCATGCCCACCAATATAGAGAAGCTGATATTATATGAACAACAGCAAAACCTTGAAATAAAAAATAATAAGTTAAATTTCAAATCTATTTTGTATCTTCAAGTTAATATTGAAAAATGAATCTTTAAATTTAATAAAATAGAAACTTTTTTTAATTCTACTTACCAATATATAAGCGATTAACAAGTGGAACACTATTGATGGGTGTATCAAGAATTGGAATTAATGCTGTTGTTGTATCATCAGATATCGTTGTAACATTATCAGTTGATGATGTTCCATTAACACTTGCATTAAAATCAATAATTAAAATTCCAATTGCATAACCCAAATATACAATATTAGAAAGCATATATCGACTATGTATTGTTTTTCCAAAACATATTGGTACTCGATTTCGTATTTCTTTCCATTTCAATGCTTCCCAAATAGAATCGAATGAATGAGGTTCATAGAAAGGTGCTGTCGGATCTTTAGTATCATCATCATTGCTTTTTCGAGAGCGTACCTGTGTTTCATTAGAGACTGTCATGAGTCGATATTATAATTATTATAACATGTACAGGTAAAATATACATTTTGTATACAAGATAGTTTTTTTCTCTTGCTTTCAGTATTACTAACTTTCCACATGAATGTCACATGTTGTCTCGGTTAGATAAACACATACGTAAATCAAGACAATTTTGACACAAATGAAGGGCGTATACCTGAGTAATATTTTTAACGAATGTATTTTTTAACAAAAACACGAAACTAATTGAAGAAATTATGTCTATCTGTGAAAACATAAGTAGAATTTTATATTATCTGATATTCCCTTATGAGAATTGTTTTTAATATTTTGCTTGCCTTAAATTTCAACGCCATTTAGATGTTGTTTTCTACATACACATATTCAATCTTAATGTATACAATGAAATGTTCCTTCTTGTTTGCTTACAAGTCATTTTTTTATTTTAAAAAGTCGCATATTTATTATTAATATTTTCTATTTTGCTCCAACGTTTATAGATATTTAAATAAGCTAACGATTTATCTACATTTTAAGAACATCTGTTGAAAAAAAATATATTGTCTAACATATTCATTATTAAATGTCAGTATAGAATGTTAGCAAAGATTACGCATTTTTTTAATTCTTAGCTTAAATACATGCATTTGTTCTCAAATAAAATATTTATATAGCATATATATCACGTATTTCTATATTTATTATTAATAAAATCTATATTTGCCATCATGTATTCTCTTGATTTTCTCTAGTAACTTTTATTAATGTTGAGAAATATATTTAAAAAAAATCAAATCAAATCTATACATTATTACTACATAAAAAATACGCAATGAAATTAGTTCTTTTTTTTGCTTTATTCTTAGTGGTAAATAGAATATTTCTTTCTTTCTGAATAAAAATTTTTGTAAATTATTAGATATGCTACATTCATATGACTTCAAGTGCTACAAATGGAGCAACGACAAAAAACAAGGATAAAACATCTACAAAGAGTACTAGCAGTAATACTGGAAAATCAAAAGAAAAAAGTAAAGCATCCACCAAGGCTGCCAATGATCGTACTGCAACTAAGGACAAGAGTAAAGTACATATGAAAGATGCGAATGATCATGCTACAAAGAGCAAAACAAAGAAGAGCGCAGATAGTTAATTATCATAGAAGTTTTCTTTCGTATTTATTTTAAATTTAATTTTTTTTTATTTAGTACGAACTCCATTTGATAAAGTTCTTGAGAAATTATCAACTTGCGCAGCTTCATCACCATCTCTTGTTGAAGTAATGCAAGAAAATCTTAAAGAACTTCAATCAGATGAAAAATATACAGCACTTTTCAATGCTGCACCACATACAAATGCTTTTTTAAATAAGAAAAAACAAGATTCAACTAAATTTATTAATGGATTACGTCAAGCTCTTGGTGCTGATTGGTCAAATCCAACATGGAAATCATGGAAAGATATTGATACACTTTTTCGTCCATTTAAACAACAATTTGTATACGCTATGATGAGATTTAATTGTACTTAAGCTTTTTTTTTATATTGAACATTTCAATATACATTAATAAATAGATTCAATAGCATAAATGATTTTCTTATCTTGTTTTTTTATCTTCAAAATGAATGTAAGTTACAGAGTTATAAAAGTTCTCTCATATGAATAGAATAAAATTATAAATATAATTTGCAACAACTTGATGAGTGTTATTTTCTTCAATCTAATGTTTTTAAAAGTTAGCGAGAATTATTTTTTTTAACTCTTTGAGACCCGAATTTACTGAAATAGTGAGACTATGATAAAATTTTTTAGCCCTATGTCATGACGTTTAAGGGAAATATTCACCAAACAAAGATAAAAAAATAGTTCATTTTGCGTTCAATATTTCTTGATCCAGACTCGTACTATACATTCTATTGTTATTACAAATAAGATATGAGGATGCAGAACACCATAGAGCTCTTTTTTTTTGAATTCTTATTTTTTTAGCATAGAAAGGAGATCATAAGCTGATGATTCAATAGAGATTTTTACTCGCTTCTAACATTTATGAGAAATCTTCCATCGAGACTCTCAAAATTCGAAGATTTTTTTTCTCGTGTTTAAAACATATTTTATTTAATTAATTTTTCTTTCGAATACAATTTGCAAAATTTTCAATACGTTCATTCATTTGTTCTACATTAATTTTAAATGATGTTGATAATGTCATTGCTAATTGATCAGAAAGATCAATTTTATCTTTAAATATAATAATATCATTTAAATATGGTTTATAAAGATCTTGTTGTTGTTTTGATACTTTACTCATAATCATTGTTAAAGGATCATTTATTTTCTTTATTTTTCCTGATCGAATTTCTTCAAAATCAATGCCACAAATTCCTTGAATATCATCACGTCGAACAAGTATATTCCATGTTCCTGAATCTCCAATATTAAGTATATAACGTAAATAAAAATGTTGTAAACATGCTTGAAAAATATGTTTATTATTGTTATTATTAAAAAATATTTTATCTTTTTCTAATTCTATTAAACGATTAATATGTAAACCACGTTGAAATACTTTAACATTTGTTTCAATTTTTGTTGTTACTATTTCATAATTATTTTCTAAATTTGTTAAATTTCCTATTGATTTTTGTTTTAAATAATATTGATTAGTATTATCAATTTTAATTATTGAATACCAATCTATTATAGATTGAAGATAATTTGGAATTTTTAAATATTGTTCAAGAGTAAGTAGAGCACGAGTAAAATATAAATTATATAAGAATTTTTTTGTATCACTTGGTAAATTTGATAAATATGGTCCTTTATAAATATAATCTGATGATATAAAAACGGCTTTTTTATGATTACTTGTTCGACGTTGACCATGAACAAGATTTGATAATTCATCAGAAATAAATGATGATGATTTTATTTCAAGTTGATAACCTAAACGAATTATTTCATTATCAAGATCAATAGTTGTTATTTGTTCATGTGTATTTAACTTAAACAAAAAACATTTTTCATTTTAATATTTATATTTTTATTTTTATTACTTTAGTTTTTTTCTTTGTTATATTTTCTTCATTTGAATTTAGAATTTTTCTTTTTTTTGTTTTTTTATTTTCTTCTTCATTATCAATCATAATTTTAAATTCATTATACATTTGTCGATATTTATTAATAAATAATTCATTACATTCATTAATAACTTGAGCACCTTCAAGAGCAAAATCACTTCTTGATGTTATTACACCTGTATGTCGATCAAATACAAATGTATCTAATTCAATTATATTCTCTTTATTTAAATGATCTTCATAGAATTTATCAACATTAATATCCATTATATTATTATATTGTTGATCAATTTTTTTAATATTATCTTCATAAATAATAAATGCCATTGCATGATATAAATATAAATAATGTTCTTTATGTTTTAATGTTTTATAAAAATAAGCAAGAGATTGAGTACTTTCAGGAAAAGGTGATATACGAATAATATATGGCCAAAGTTGTTGATTAATTAATGTTTGATCATTTCTTTTAAATAAAAGTGATAAATAAGCAAATGCAAGTTCAGATTTTGTTGAAAGATGTTCAATAATATGTTCATAAAGTTGTTGTTTCTATAATAATTAAATTAAAAGAAACAAAAAAGAACAAAAATTAATTTACTGTTTTTTTTCGATTTTCATCTTCGTACATTATTTTTATTAATTGAGTCATTTGAAATTTTTCTAATAATTTTCGATGTAAATTTTCATTAGTTGTTAAATATTCAGGTAAATTATAAACTGTTCGAAGATCACTTAATAATCGAATTCGTTTTATATTTTCATTAGATAAACAATAATAAAGTTCAATAAGAATTTTTCGGCTTGAAACTTCTCGACGAGATTTAATCCATTGTAAATATAAATTATGAATTTTATTTGGTAATTGATTATAACATGGACCTACATCTTCACTCATCATTGCTATAAGACGATTAATCATATTCGAACGAATACGAATTGAATTTTGTTGTATTTGTTTTTGTGTTAATTTACTATTTGGATAAAGATGAGGTTTTATTTCAAGATAAGAAAAAAGATCAAGTTCAATTAGACACCATACACCCTTAGGTAAAAACATTGCACGACGAGCATATTTTTGTAAAGCACTTTTTAATGTTCGTATATCAACATTGTGAAAACTTCGTTCACGATGAAGAATAATACACATCGAACCAATATCTTCTATTTTTTCTTCGACTTTCTCTGACATGATATACAAAATAAATGACAACATAAGTGAGAATGCGACAATTTTTATATGTTACCCATTGATTGTGCAACTAAAATTTCGTCATTACTTACAGAATAGGCAACGTGCTTTACTTTTTTTTTTCTTTCTCAGTCACAAAATATTAGAACGCATGGGTACTTATATGAATGTAAAAAAAAACAAATGAGAAAAATGAGTTTTTTATTATGAAAAATTACAGAAGAAAGAAAAGAACCGTTTGATATGATCAATTCACTAGCTTTGTCCTACGATAAAAAACTCTTTAACATTGATCACATTTATGTAACTTTAGCAGTAGAAACTTCAGATTTCAGATGTTTAATATTTGCAATAAGGTAAAATGAAAGTTACAGAATTTTATATATTATGATAGTACTTGAAATTCTCTATCAAATCGTATATAATATATCTCTCTGATATTACACTAATACTATAAGAACACGACTGAACAATGTGGAAGTGCAAAAGAAAGACTGTCTCCATCACAGTATTCACCATCAAATGATACAATAAAAATTTTTTTTCAATCTTATTCTATATGTATTGGATAGAGGCAAACGTTCTCTGCGATTCATATGCGATTTTCTTTCAACTTTATTTTATATCTAATACAGGTAAGAAACTTGGTCCGTCCATAGGTCGATTTTCAGGAAAAAATTGAGCCTTGTGATGGCTATAACTCATGCTAAATATGTCAAAATATAAAGATACTAGCGGTAGAACCGAGCATTGCTCAGGAAATCTCCATATTATAAAACTTTACATGTGAGAAAATGACAGATGTGGAGAGAGCATACTTGAGAGCTTTCTATCTATTAGCACTGCATGTCCCGCCGTGCACACACTTACATCCATGCTTAAATTCGATAATTCAGCATATAGCGTGTGTGACTATCTTTCGTTTCATTCATGTCCACTACCACATCTTACACTAACACCCAGTGCAAAAATATAATAGTAAGAGGTGGATATTCTAACCATCGCAGCCAATTCTTTAAAACTTTCGAAGCACTGGTGAAAATCGCAGTATATCATAACCATATGTGTTAAATCTATTCCTTTGTTTCGATACGCATTATCATATGTGTTTGGCATATTCCTTTCATCTATTTATCATATACGTTTAGTTATTTAATCTTTTTCACTACCTGTTCTCTACTCTAATTCATTATAAGTCATCAGTAATGAACTTCAATTTCACTTGTTGCTTTCTTCATTCGATGTATATTTCCATTCATATGGTTGCTTTTCATCTTATATATTCTATTCGGTTTGTTTTTCGAGTATCCACGTGCAAAAAAAGCAGGTTTTTATCTACTTTCGTTCTTGAATTAGCCAAAAATGCATATTAAACCAATAAATGCAACAACTTTACTCCAATCTAACTAATATGTGATATACAATGATCAGATGCATCAGCTTGCCCTCAATTTTTGACTTTGTTCAAATATCCTGCACTTTACGCATTGTTTTTCTCCATTGTATTTTTCTAAAACAGGTCCATAAAAATAATAGAAATAACAGTTCAAATATTATATTATATATACAAACACCTCAATATTCAAAGAATTCCACATACATCTGGCAAATTTTTTAATGTCGATAAATACTCCATTTGATATCAATAAACACCTGCGATCTACCAGTAAGATATTAAAACCAATCAATTCCATCAACAGAACTTTTCAAACAAACTAAATTTTTTTACGAATACTACACATTTTATTATCATTTCATTTCTTTGATCATCACTACAATCTAAAATATGATAAAATAGTGGAACTCTAATCATATCTGACGACAGACATACTAAGCAACGCTTCAAATCGAAAACGTACGATGCTTCGGATCCACTTCCCTATAAAAACATACCCGATATAAAACTAATACGTACTCAATCTCAACAATAATCATAGAAATCAAAAAAAAGTACTCATTGAAGGAATACAATCGAAATTAAGATCAACTAAACACTATCTTAAGCAAGGTCGAAACGCGTCGTAGTATGCTTAACTCACCCTTACTCTCACCCTCAAGATAGTTCTGCACATCTATAGTGGTGAGATGTCATTTATTATTACTCAATAAGGTAGATATACAACAATGAAATGCTGCAAATTCAACATTTCAGGAGACTTGCAGCAACAAAACGAGGAAAACTATAATTTATATCAAAGAAAACAAAAGTAGGCTCTTCATTGGTGCTCAAGGATAGACTCCTAGTGCCCTTCTGCTTGCCTAGCGGATCTAAAAAAATATACCGAAATCTGAGATAAAAAAGTTGTGTTACCTTTTTTGTTGAAATCGTAAGATAATACAAAAGAGTATCTTTGAAATTTCGCTTACTGCGTATCTGATAAATACTTATCTAAATTTGCTATGCGATATCTTAATTCTTCATTTTTCGAAAATGCGGCCTACACTCACGTTTGTTTTTTTCTTCTACATCGCATGTAAGTGTTTTGTGAAATCATACCTCATTCGAAATAATATTTTGATGATTGATGATTAGTGAGATGTGAATTACATGCATATCAATGTTACCAGTGTCTTAGTATAGACACACCTAATTGTGGTGAACCATTCAACCCAGATGGAATTAAGAAAGTTGAAGCTAGTCCAACTGAAGTATGCTTCGCTATCGTAAGTGATAACTGGATTCTTAGTCTGATGCGTTTCGATGTTTATTTTTTTGTTAGGAAGGGAGGAATCTAACTATAATTGGTTCATTCACCGGTCGTGGAGCGATCAATAGAACAGAGTGTCCAGATGAAGACAATAGCTGTAAAACAGAAACACCAGGCGGTGCAACGGTGACTACCTGTTGCTGTTCATCAGATTTGTGCAATGATCAGTCGTTTTCATCGACAACTACATCCACAACTACGGCTTCACTCCCGTCAAAGGCTCATCATGTAGCATTCATAAGTGATTTTTTGTATTTTGCCTTTATTTTCTTGCTTCTGCTGAATGTGTGAAATAAACGTCGAGAATACACTTTACGACAGATGGGTATTTCCATACACTGTAAAAAAAAAGAAAGCTTTACGAAACTTAAAAAGGATATTCATTTGAATATACGGTAAGATCCTGTTTTCGTTTCTTAAAAAAGAGATGTCGCACGGAAGTTCTACCTGTTGCATGGAAAAAAAATTATTTTATACACAAGGTTCAGAAGGAAATCTTCCTAGAATGATGCTAAAAAAGCCTTGTATAAATGGTTTTGTACGATATTTTCGAGAGCCCTGTGATAAAAACGTTTCGTTAAGATGGTTTCGTAAAAAAACCTTCAAGTCGCATTCATCTATGAACAGAACCCTTTGAGATGACAAACCGTTTTTGAGTTGAGAATCTCTAGATAAGGTGGGCTTAGATGAGATAAGAAGAACGCTAGAAAGATGGTTTTCATTAGCTCTTCCTTCAACAGTTATCTTTAGATTACATGAGTTGTAGTAGACTGCTAACGAGTCATCCTATGTGGCTGTCAAATTAATTTGGAGTTCGTATTCTATATGGTAAGGTACACTCTTAAAAAAACGTACACTTGGTTACTCATTAAAGGTTTTCGAGTTTGTTACTATCGGAAACTCGCTAAGAGTTTCCATACAAGAGTTTTCGAACTACTGAAAACCCCAACAAGGCCAATAAGAATCAAATACAGAACGTTCAGCTCGAAAATCCAGAATTGGTTATGCATTTTGTGGGTTGTCAAAACACCCTCGCCCCCTACATCCCTATGTGATATATTACCTGCCGAATGTGCTCTCGATCACCAGCTTCGCGAATCCCATCCAAAGAACCTATAATAAACGGAACAAAGCAATAAACTTTAACTTTAAAATACATAACTTACCAACATACTTAGGGTATATCAAAAGTTCTGGCCACGGCATTTAAATGATCTAGCTGAATAAGGTGATCTATTCAAAAATGAGAAACAAAATATCCTATCATGTAGAGCTTTTCGAGGCGCATCGAATAGTATATAGTAAATTCTATTTTCGTAAGACTTTCAAGGAATTTGACTCAACTTACCCCTAGGCGGTTACACATCCACATCTATCCATACCCAAGTATAATAAGGTAATGGATATTACAGTATTTGGTATTAATCGAAAGTATTTGTAAAATATTTTTTCTTACATACAATTTGGTAGGCTCTCTAACAAACTACAATCTCATATATGTAGCATCTCCACTCATGTTGCGAATGTCGATGTGAACGGCTGTGGATATGGATGCGCAGTCGTTTATAAGTAAATTGAATCTAATTCCTTGAAAGTCTTATGAAAATAGGATTTACTATATACTATTCGATACGCCTCGGAAAGCTCTACAAGATGTTTTATTTTATTCCTCATTTCTGAATAGGTCAACTCATTCGGCAAGATACTTTAAACATCGTGGCTAGAACTTTTGGTATACCCTAAGTATATGCATATATGCATTTGACATAACAAATCTAAATAAAATACACTATTACTTTATATTTTGAAAATATAGAACTTACCATTTATGTATTAGTTCGAGGTTACACATCTAAATAAAAAACATAGAATATTAGTTTTTATTTTAAAGCGTATAACACACATGTTACGAATACCGGATCATTTTTAGAGGTTAACCGCCGTTTACAGGAGAAAACCAGTGTTTAATCAGTAAAACCGGACAAACCGACAGTTAATCGATAAAATCAGACAAATTGATGGATAGCTGCGGTTTATCGAAAAAGACCTGCGGTAAACCACGGTTCACCGATAATGTTCCGGTAAACTATATATAATAGAAAGAGAATGGCTATGCAGAACGAAAAAAAAGAGATGTATAGACATGTATATACGTATATGTGCTCATGTACTGTACTATTTGTTTTGTTTTTTTACTTGCTGAAAGACACAAATACATTTCAATGACGATAAAGTTCAAGTAAGTATTAATTTTTTTTTATCCTCTTTCTCGTAAAGAAGAGTCTTGCAAACATAAATTGCCTGATTAATTGATTGATTGATTGTATGTCCACGCAAGGTCAAAAAAAGATTTTATTAATATTATCTATTAAAACTTAACCAAAGGGTAATTGGGGTGGAGGAACTCGAATCTGATGTTAGTTTTTCAAAATTTTTTTTCGATCCATTTTTTTACACAAAGAACCTTTTTTTTACAAAAAAGATCTTTTATAAGCGTTGACCGAAATGTAATCGAGAACGAGAAATTTAAAACTGAAGCCAGTTTTCTAAAAATTTTTTGAAGCTCAATTTCTTAAATAAATCACATGTTTTTAACAAAAAACATTTGTTTTTATGAAGTTTGGTCAAAGGCAGGTGAGATCGAGGAACTTGCATCTGAATTCGGTTTTTTAAATTTTATAAGTGGATAGCTTGACGGTAGTTTAGAAACACGATTTCTACGAGAAAGAGAAGAGCGAGTCTTTAGACGTGCGTTACTTGTTATTAGAAATGAATGATGACTATCTGGAACTATCGCGTGTTTTCGTTACTGAACGTCATCAATTTTTATCATATTCATTAAGAAAATGTGCACAAAAAATTCCAATTGAAACTAATGAAACTGGTTTTGTTCCAGCAACAGTTGTTGGAGTTGTTAAAATTGGTCATGTACAAGGTATTATTAAACAATGGAATCAACCATCAATTAATGATATTCAACATTTAATGAAATTGGAAATTTAAGAGTAGCTGCCTAATTCGACTTATAATATAAATGCAAGAAACAGAACCACACCTATATATATATATATACAGAAATCGATTTAGACATAGTTTTAGTTATATATATATATATATACATAGGTACCCATGTAAATCATAGAAATAGATTTAGTTTTAGTTATAGTTATATACATACATAGGTACCCATGTAATTCATAGGAATAGATTTAGTTTTAGTTATAGTTATATATATACATAGGTACCCATGTAATTCATAGGAATAGATTTAGT
>JAJEKB010018929.1:112396-142794 GCA_022393335.1 Macrotrachela quadricornifera
GTTGAGGATGCATTTATATTATAAGTCGAATTAGGCAACTCATGAAATTTAAATAGTTTGTTTATTTTTTTGTTTTTTCAAAATTTTCTATTTTTTTTAGATCAAATGATAATAATAAACCAATTCGTCGTTCTTCATTTTCAAATTATCTATCATTATCAATTAAACTAGCATGTGTTGGAGCAGTTTTTGTGCAATATACTCGTTATCGATTTCGTTGAATTTTCAAGTTTTCTCTTCCGTCTTTTATAATCTTCATCCCCTTTTCATCGCAATTGTTTTCAAACATATTAATAAAGAAAGACAAATATATCTTATTTATCACTGTTAGGGTACACCATTGCCGTTCCCGAACTGTCCTCCTCATTCTGTTATCTTCACTTGATGAGTCATACATATAAATATATAGGACTACTCTCTCCCTCTTTTTTGGTTAGAAGTTCTATTGTTGTTCAGTTCTACATCTTTTAGACTGTTGTTATTTTGTTGTTATTATCGTTTTTGAATTAAAGATTATGAATTGTAACAATCACCTTCAATTAAATTTTTGATCGCAATCGATATCATCCGTTTTTATTTAAATATGAAATATTTTAGATGACCGATTCAGCGAACACAGAAATATTCGAAAATGTTTTTCGAATATTTAGTAAACATGGTTTAATTAATCTTGGTACAAATATTTATGAAGCAAAAAAGCAAGCATGTATGGAGTATTTACCTATTATGAAACAAATAAAACAAGGTGATACCAATTTATATAAACGTTTGGAAGAATTAATGAAGGTGCTCAATATTAATTATGATGGAAAAAATAATCTCGATAATATGTTTAAAAGTATTATCGCTGGAATAATTACTCCAAAAAAAAATAAATTAGCTGATCAAGATAAACGACTTACTGAATTGGAGAACAGTATGAAATTAAAAGATGCACATTTGATAACATATGATCTTTTAAGATTAGTTTTGTATTCCCAGGTCGAACATGCACGCTCGTAAACAATCGTTTACGTAAAAAAACGAAGATATACGAAGACCGTGCACAATGGTATCCGGTCGTATACACCCAGGACAAAAAATCTGACGCAAGATCGTATGAAATACATACAAGGTCTTTGAATATGGGCGAACTCTTACAAGAATCTGACAAAAAATCGTAGTTTCTGAGATTCTGTATCAAGTCGCAAAATCAGATCCTTGAAAGATCTTACATATTGATAAGATCTTTCAAGAACCTGATTGTGCGGCTTGGTATAAGATCTTAGGAACTACGATTTTTTGTACGTTTCTTCGAATGATTGGTTGCGAAAATACTTGATCATATTCTAATATCAGATATTCTCACAAGTAACGCTCGTCCATAGACTCGCTCAGCTCTTTCTCGTAGAAATCGTGTTTCTAAACTACCGTCATGCTATTCATTTATAAAATTAAAAAAACCGAAGTCAGATTCAAGTTCCTCGACCCTGATTACCCTACAGTCAACCATTATAAAAAAAATTATTTTTTCCAAAAAAAGTAGTCCTTTGTGTAAAAAAGCTGATCCGAAAAAAATTTTAAAAAGCTAACATCAGATTCGGATTCCTCGACCCCGGTTACCCTTCGGTCAACCCTTATAAAAAAATTTTTTTTGTGAAAAAAGTGATCCTTTGTGTAAAAAATTGATTCTCAAAAAAATTTTAAAAAACTAACATCAGATTCGAGTTCCTCGACCCCAATTACCTTTTGGTTAAGTTTTATAGAAAATATGAATAAAATGTTTTTTTGACCTTTTGCGGACATACAAGCAAGCAATCAAGCAAGCAGACAATTTATGTTTGCAAGACTCTTCTCTACGAGAAAAAGAATAAAGGAAAGGAATTTTCTCATCCTGAAAAATGTCAAAATGATAATAAGCTGACCAGGGAATAATCCTAAAGGAGAATAATCAATACGTGAGACATATGTCGACAGTGAATAAATACTAGCACATATATGTGTCGCTGGAAATCAAAGCAGTAAAACGCTAGTGAGCATCCATTATTCCAATTATTTCTATTAGAGAATGCTTGATTTTGTTTTTAACAATATAATCCATGAAAAAATTTTTTGAAAAATAATAAATAAGTTAATTATATTTTTTGGTATCAATGGTATTATCACTGGTGATAAACTCTCGTCTTTGATCACGCATATTTTTAATCAAAATTCAATCCTATATATAGTTCAGATCTATATGTTAATAGCTTGTCTCATAATATATTTATAAATATTGATTAGTGAATGATAGTAACTATATTGAATGTTTTGCAGGAAAAATTATCGATGTTGATAAGATTGGAGGGACAGTGGAGAGATTTTAGTGAACGTCAAATATTCCTATGAAAAAGCTCGAACATGAAATAATGCTTTCAAACTACAATCTACAATAGTGCAGACGAACATTATGATTATTCATTTTAATATTCAACTAATGGTTTTTTTTCAATGTTGATCTCACTTATTTAAGAGATTAATTATGTGAATCATATTCAAAAATAAACAGATCAAAAAAAGAAATTATGACAGATTGTCTTTAGATGATGAGTCTTAATTAGATTTCATTTAAAAGAAAAAAATGAATAATCAATAAAACAATCATATCAATAGGAAATCTTATCTATTTTTCTTTTGTATAGAATTATGTTTATCACTCGAACGTTTTTTCTTCTTTGTTACAGTGTATCGTAATGGTTTCCATCTAGTATGTAAATTAGCCCTAAAACTAATTAATTAATTTTTTCTAGTTCTGATCCTCAGTCAGGATGTTCAGTAAAATCAATTTGGATAATTGATGCTTTTGTTGATGCTGGTTCGATGAATATAATAAATTCAGTAGCAAAGAATGACCAAATAACGGTACGCATCAAATTGATTCATCTATTCGAAAACAAAATTTATATAAAAAATAAACAAATTCAAAGACTTTAAGGGGGACCCCCATTCAGAAACCAACTTTGTCAATTCTCATCCGATTTCAACGAAAATTTCAGAGAATGTTAGTCTTGGCTAGGGGAGACTGGTTAAAATATCTCCCTAAATCTCTGAGAAACGAATGAGTTACAGTCAATTTATTGGTCAAAAGTACCCTTCACGCGGGGAAGGTTTTCGATATAAGAATATTGGCTAATCATGTCTGGGTGGTTTTTAAATTGTAGAGTGACCTTAGGGCTAGATCCTCACAGGCTCCGATTTTTGAATTTCCCTTTGTTTGATTTTTAAAAATACTTTTTCGCAAAAATGTCCAAATTCAGGGCGCTCATAAATATGAAGTATATAAGTTTTTTATTTCACCAAAAGAGAAATTCAAAAATCGGAGCCTGTGGGGATCTAGCCACACCTCTCCTTTATGCAACAAAAAAAATTATCCCTTCTTCATTGAGTCATTATTAAGAAATCCTTCCCTGCGTAAACGGTATGGTTGAAAAAATTGATTTTGAGAAAAACGCAAAACAAATTTTAGAATTCGATTTTTTCATTCAAATTCTTTAGATTCTTTTTTTGTCTTTGTACGTCAATTATATATATATATATATATATATCAATGTTCAGGAGTCTAGAAATATGTGATCTTTATCTTAACTGTTAGTAAGATGGTAATGATTAATTAAAAAAACCGCTTTGTCAATACTGATGCATCTGGAAAGGCAGGTTTTTTAAACTGAAAAACTTGAAAAAAACCACGAAAAACATGATAGTAGAGCCCAAATTTTAGCTGATTAGTCCATCAAAATCCAATCATTTTGCGAAAAGGTATATATATTCTGAAAGAGGAGACTTCGATGCATATTCCTATAATGAAAACGCAATTTCGAGTTTTCATTGAAAAAATAGGTTTGCTGAGGGGGGGAGGGGAGCCCTTAAACAAATAAAATAAAAAAAGACAAGAAAGTAGATTTTCCACTTTTTTTAAAAATACTATTTTTAGACTCAAATGTCTTAGGCAAAGGATAATGATAAAAAAGTTGAATTTTTGACGAATTTATAGCTTATTGAATCCTCTACACCACGTTCGGAAACTGTCTTAATTCGAGGTTTTGTTCTTGAAATATTTAGTTTATATGAATAGAACAAAATGACTCAATAAGCAATAAAAAGTTCAAAGTTAACAACAAATAAATAAGTCATTCTTCTGCCTTCGTATATTTCTAATAAAATTATCAATTGATTTTCTTGTTTCAGTTCTCTTTAGCACATTGAGTCATCGATGATACCATATACACATGTTTTCAATGAATAGAGTATTAGTCAATTTATGATCTAATTAATACGGTAACAATTATTTCTACAACACTAGGGAAAGTTTTGCAAAGTTCTCCTATTTTTTAATCAAGAATTTCTCATATAACATAGAAGATTGCAACTGACTCAAAGAAGAGATTTTTTTTATAAAAATATTCTACATGCTGCATTTTCGAAAAAATACAGTTTTAAAAGATTACTTGATGAATACTCTTTTATTTGGAATTTTTTCAACAAAAAAGCTAAGCATATTTCATAGGATACTCTGTTTCAGATTGTTTTTTTGTAACACTATGCATATATTAGGACACACTTTGAGAGATCATATCTTGTCTTATATAAAAGTTATTTAATCAACAATAGAAGAAACATTCAAAGTTTATTTTCTTAAAAAATTCTATTGCGTGATGCTTCTGTTTATTAATTTTTTCTTCTAATTTATGCTTGATCTAATTTTCAGATCTTAAATTTCCAAGAAACATGAAAGACAATATGCTTGAGAATATGAAATTTACCTATTGTTTGTGATACTTTAGATAAAAATTTTGGTACAAGAATATGTTTTACTGGTTATAAGATTTCAAAAGATGCAGAATATTGCTAGAAAAACGGACGAAAGATCGAGATACTTCAACAAAACTTCAGCGATAAATAACGTCATGAAGTATTGATAATTGAATTAGTACGCATTAAGTTAGTGATCATTAAATTCTTTGTCATCAATCATAGTTCTGAGCCTTTTCATTCGTTTTGAAAGTATCACTCCTTATTAAAAATAAGTCAATTAAGTTTGGAGATTAGTCCAATAGATCTTGTAACTTTGTGATAATATCATTATTGAAATTTTATAAAAGCAAATCTCTATAAAGAAATACTTATTCGATATTTGTTTGTTCTAAGTATAATTCAAAGACGACTCACAATTCCACTACAACATAACTATACTTATAATAATTGTTTTCTATTCAAATGCAACAAACAAAGGATTATAGAATAAACATAAAATATCGAATATTTGTATGTAACAGTAAGTACTTTAAAAAAAAAGATCAATATTCAATATGTTTTCTTTTCTTTTTTTTCTCAAAAAATCAGAAAAACATACACTAATGTGCATAAGAAACAAAGTAACGAAATAAAATCTGAAAATAATAACACATTTTAGCGATAGAAAATTATACCACTGTATGTTTTTCTGTTAATCAATATGATAAATACAAAAAAAAACGTTCAAATTTTTTTTGATTTTCCTCCATCTTTTTTTAAGATATCTTCTCCATCATCAATATTATTATCAATCATTAAAAGTCTTCGTATAGCTTGTAAAGCATTATTTACTTGTTGTTGACTTCCTTGAATATTAACAATACGTTTTCGTCGTTCATCATTTAAATCACCAATAGTAACAATAGCACCAGTTTCACGTTGTAATTGTTGAATTCGTTCACCTTTTGGTCCTAATAAAGCACCAGCTTGCATATCTGTTATTGGAAGTGTTTGATGTATTGAAACAGGCATAAGAACACGATCAAAATGTTGTTCAGATGGTGATGATGATAAAATAGATGATTGAAAAGAATTTATTACTGGAAGAGGAAATAATGGATTTGTTTTATTAATATCATTATTAATAGATAAATGATTGGATATTGGAATATCTGAATAACCACCATAAAGATGAGTTTTTGATCTATTATAATTGACTGGAATGTAAGGATTAAATGCAATCGGTGCAACTAAAAAAAAATCTGTCTTTATTCTACATCATTCAATAGACCATGGTATCATATAACGATATTTTTTTTTCATTACAGTTTAATAAAATCAACGTGGTAACTAAATTCTTATTCCAGAAAAATATCGATTCCACTGAAACGAAAATAACAATTACGCAATGGATTTTAATCTTATATCGATAAAAATATAGTTAAAAAATCTTTAGTTTTGAAGGTGAACACGATATCATCATTCTACTATTTTCTTTTCGTGACAACGTTTCTCTTCTCATTTCCATAATTCTTTATATGTTCTATTCCAGTTTTTTACATCTATCGGCCAACAGATATTTCACCGAATGGACTAGCTATTACATGCTATAGAAATATATTGAGTACAATGAATAGTGAGTGTAGAATTTTCTATCTCTGTTAAAGTCATAATAAAAACTATAAATTTTATTATGATGAATTAGAAATATTATTTTCATTCTAATGTTACCTTGTTGACTGCAAATAGTATAAATTTCTTCTAAACATGATAAAATTTTTTTTGAATCATTACAAATAATTCTTATAACACGTTCACTTGATTGTGGACAACATTCTTGAGCTGGATGAAGTAAAATAAGATCATAATCCATACGCATTCGTTGTGCTTGTGTACCAATTGATGGTAAATATGTTTGATCAATAAGTATTCGAACTTCTTCATCTTTTCCTAAAAGTTCATTTAATAAATCAAATGGACAAACAAGAATACATTCAGATGTTTGACAATCAATTCTTGTTATTAAATCATCATAAAAAAAAACATCTGATATATATTTATCATGTGGAATAAGTAAACGACATTTTGTATTTGATTTATTAAATAAACGATTTTGTTTTTGTGGATTTGATAATTTTAATAATTGTAATTCACCATCAAATTGTGTTGCACGATTAAAATCAAATGAAAAATCAGCATTACGTAATATATTTAAACTTGATTCAATATGTGATAATTGTAATGATGAATGATTATTTATATTTTGTTCATTTAAAAGATTAACTATTGAAGAACGAAAACGATTTAATTGTTCATATGCATTATTTAATTCTGTAAGTGATGTTTCATGAGATTTATTTATTTGATCAAATATTTGTGAACGCCATTGACGAAGATTTTGTCGACATGTATCATAACTTGAATCAAGTAAAGAAAGTGAATCAAGTTGAAGACGAGCTTCCCGACTACGTGATAAAAGTGTTAAACGACGTTTTTCAAGTAATTCTTCAGGTGTTAATCGTTTTATCTCATTTATAGAATTCATTCGAATAAATCTAAAAAAAAAGATTATTGATTAATAATAGAAATATTTTAATTCTCACATTAATATGAACATATTCAATAAATACAGAATGTCCGCAAAGTCACGTACTAATCCTTTACAGCTCGTGCAAATGAGCTAGATTTTTTTTTTATTAATAATAGAGAAATGTTCAAAGTTTATATCCATCTTGACATACCTAGAGAGACTCGTTGTAAATATTACTATTAGTCTCAATAATAAAAAGTCTAGGCATGTCTTTGTAGATGTAAACCTTGATAAAAAAATCAGCTCGTTTACTTGAGCGGTAGTGAAGATATACATTTCTTTTTTGTCATCAGAATGACTTATATGCCATGTCTTATAAAAAATTTTTTTTTTAGTAAATGACTTTCCAGACATTCTGTAGATAAACAAAGTATTGAACATATTTTTTTGTAGTGTATTCTCATTGATGCTGATCAATATATATATCCAAATTTATTGAGACGATTATTAGCTGGATTTTCTTTATCCATTAATATAAGAAAAATCACGCAAAAAAACAAAAAAGAAAAATAATTGATCGGATGTTAAAAATAAAATAAAACATTTTTATACCCGTTCCCTCATAAATAAAAAAGAAAAAAGAAAAATTCTAATTCTAAAATGAATATACCTCAAAAAAAGAAAAAGAAAAACAAAATCACAGGTATCTATATGTCCATAAATATTAACTCACATATAATTAATAATTCAACAGTAAAAATAAGATAAACAAAACGAGTCGGATTAGGGTCAGTTACAATTATATGAAAATAAAGAAAGAAGAAAAGTCATCGATTAATAACAAAATTTAAGCACAAGAGAACATTTTAAAAAGAAACAAGGGTTACAAAGGATTACTGTGTTTACTAAGGAAATTATTTATAAACATCAGCCACCGGTATAACTCATTCAACTAAATTTTCATCTTCATTATCAACATTAGTCGCCTGGAAAATAAAATGAAAATAAATTAAAAAAACATTTTAATTTGAATTATACTTGAAAATCATTATTATTTAGATTAAGATTTTCATTTGTAATTGATGAAGTTGTACTTGATAACCATTTATCAACTTTTTCAGTACAATCTAAACTTTTTGATCGAGTTAATAATGGTAAATTATTATTATTAGATATTGTTGTTTGTTGTTGTTGTTTTTCATTTCTAACTGAACGATAACCTTCATCAGATATTTGACGTTCCATTTGTGCTATTTGAATTGTTAATGGTGGAAGATAAGATGGAAATTCTTCAACAGTTGTTAACGGACCAATTAATAATGATTGATGTTCGATTTTTGAATGACTATGATGTGAAGATGGAGGAGATGATGATGAAACAATTGTTTTTTTATCATCTGATGATGATGATGAACGTGCTTCAGGTATATTGATTAATTGTGGAATAATAGATATTGAAATATTTGTTGCTTCAATTAATGATGATGTTTCAGAATATGTATCTAAAGCTGAATCACGTATATCATCATCTTCAGTTATTTCACTATGTTCTTCATTAATTCCTATTGATAAATTATGTTCATAACGTTGTGATAATTCATTTAAATATGATTCAACACTTTGTTCCATTAATTCAAGAGCTTTTATTGTTGGAGGAAGTTCATATTCATACATAGGCATAAATGGAAGTGCATCACAATTTCCACTTGATGTACGAACATCATTATATAAATTTATCATTTGTGATGAATGTTTTATACCAAAATTCTAAAGAAAATATAATGAAAAAAAAAAAGAAAAATGTCTAATATAAATTACTTTTTTATGTTTCTTATTCTTCTTGCTATGAGTAGAATGTTGTTGCTGTTGTTTCTTTTTTGTTCCAGCATATTTATCAAGAATATCTGATGGTAATTCTTTTTTATATTCAATTGAAGTATCTTGATAATATGGTGAATGTATTATTTCATTTGTTGATGCTGTTGTTATTGTTGTTAAATTAAGATCTAATGGAATAAAATTTCTTGGTAATTTCATAGCAATAGGAATAATTGTTTGATTGATTTTTTTTGATGAATTATATTCATAATCTTGTTCATCTATATAAGATGAAAGAATTGTTTGTTCTTCATAAGGTGTTATTGGTTGATAAAGTGGTGATAGTAATTCAGTTGGTGATTTATCATAAATTTGTATATTATGTTCAGACATTTTTTCATGAAAATATTTTAATAATAAACGAATTTTTTCTAATTGTTCATTAGAATGTTGTTTTTCATATTCTAGACTATATAAAATAAAAAAATAAATTTGAATTATTAATTATTTTATTAAACATACGTATCTTGTTCAAGTGATTTTAATGAAGTTATAGGTGAATCTAATGGTTTTTGTTGTTTAGTAGATAAACGACGACGTTGTTTTTTTCCACCAGTTGATGATAAAATATGTTCACGTTCTAAACGTAAATTTTCGATATCTACAAAAAAAAAGAATAGAATTTAAAATAGAAGAAAAAACCATATTTTTATTGAATATAACCTTCTTCAATTTCTGGTAATCTTATTGTACTATCAATTAATAATTGTTTCAAATCAGCTTGTTTACGTGATTTTGAATTTAAATTTTCTACAAGTTTCTTTTACAAAAAAAAGAAGAAATAATAAATAAGAATTTATTTATTATTTTTTCTTATTTTACTTCTCGTTTATTTCGTGCTGCAGTTTGTGATTCTTCAGCTTCTTGAAGTTGTCGATTATATTCATCTTGTTTTCTAAAAATGATTTTTTTTTAGTTGTATTAAATGAAAAATATATTTCCATACTCTAATTGTGGTAAAGCATCAACAATAGATTTTATTTGTCGTCGAGCTAAATCTCGATAAACTTCAGATTTATTTGGTTTTTCTAATTCTTTTTCATAACTTCTAAAAAAACAAAATACATTAATGAATTTTCTTTTAAATTAAAATAAAAAGAATCAAATTAATTTTACTCTTTATCTCGAAGTGCTATTTCTAAATTTGTATAACGAAGTCCAGAATTTGATCGAAGAATTGTCACTTTAGCATTCTAATAAATATCAATAATAATAATAATAATAATAAGATAAACAATATTTTTACCAAAGTTTTTTTTGTAGATGTTTGTGTATTAATTTCTTTATTAATATCAGTAATAGCATGAGTTAAATGACCTATTTCACTTTGTAAAAAATCAATATCTTGTGTTAATTTTTCCACATTATGTTTAGTCTAGAATAAAAATCGAAAAAAAAAAAGATAAATAAGTTTTTTCTTTTTTATGTTAAATACTTTTTCACGTGTTAATTCTTGAAGTTTTAATTTAATTGCAGATAAACGACGATTATTCATTTCATTAGATAAATTTGTATTTAAACTAAAAAAAACAAGTCAAATAGTCTATAAGAAATTTACGTAATATTATTTCTTACCTCGATTTTCGTTCGTCTTCGTCACTCATTATTATCAAATGACCAAAAAAAAAACGAAAGAAAACAGAAAATTTTTTTGCTTGACTTTAAGAAATATTTTTAATGTATTTATTTTTTTGATAGATTAATCATAAGAAAAAGAATCTGTCGACATTCGTTGTCGTTGACTCTTATTGATCATAGTAAACTTCTAAGAATTCTTTTGAATTAGATATAATCACATTTGTAGACGATAAACCAAAAAGATAAGGAGAAAAATAATCTCTCCAAATTAACCTAGAAATAACAATATTATACCTTGAAAAAGAAGAAAACATCGAAACATGAATATAAAATTATGTAACAAACACATAGAAATCTAAAGGTAGTATGGTATGCAATCAAAATACAAAATAAAAAAAAAAAGAGAAAAAGAAAAGGACCCATAAAAGAAAAAGAAAAAAGGAAAAAGGGCAAAAAAATTTTATGATTTAGGTCAATCGGTGTACAATTCTACTGGACCAATACTATTTTCAAAAATAAACTCTTTAGTTTATTTTTAAACATTTAATATAAAAGAATATTTTCATTTAAAAAATAACTACTTTTCAGTTTAAAATCAAAGATTTATCGTGAAAATTTTTAATATAACTATTACTGCCATCTATAAATTATTGTTTAAATTCTCCCAAAATAAAAAAAGATTTGACAAATTCATTTTTATAATACTTTTTCTTTTCAATAAAAAATCTTTTAAAAGATTTTATTATTAAAAAACATCAAATAACTTAGCAACCGTTAAATATTCAATCATAAATGGTCAAACAAATCAGTAGAGTTTAGATTACGAATATTTTAAGCTCCCAGCAACCAATATCTAATCGCATTATAATAGAAAATCGATCAAATTACTTTACATACATTTGCAAGTATTCTCATTGTTGTTGTTGTTGTTGTTATATTCAAAATAATAATATTTATATCTTACTTTTTCTATTCATATATCAAATTTGTAGATAAAATGAAAGGTTATTTGCATAGTCAAGATGGTTCATATGCATTTTCTCTTGGACCTAAAGTAACAACAATTGGACGAGAAAATTGTGATATTAGTATTAATGTATGATTTATTTTTAAATCTTTAATTTAAATTTCTTCATTTTGTTAACAGAGTCCTCATGTTGATAATCAACATGCATTAATAGAATATGATAATGAACAACGTTGTTATATTTTAAAAGATCTTAATTCTTCAACAGGTACTTATGTACATGAATGTCGTGTTCAAAATGCAGCTGTTAGATTAGCTGATGGTGATTTTATACGATTTGGTTTTCATTGTTTACCATTTGAATTTCGAATTGAACAACATCAAGAAGTATTTTCTAAATAGAATAATTAAAAAACTTGAAAAACTCCTTTTTTTTTAGACAACAATGCCATCTATTTATCCTCGACAAACAACATCGAACTCTCTTCATTTAATTACACAAACAATTCCATCACGACGAGCAACAACTAGTACAGCAAATCATCATCATCATCAACAACAACAAATTGATGTACAACAAAATCCTGGGTTTTCTCTTAGGTAGAATTTCATTCATTCTTTCTTTCTTTAAATAGTATTTTGTTTTCTCTAGAAATCGCCCATTGAGTAATGGAGCAAAAAGAATACAAACTATAACAACAACTAATCAGAATTCAAATGGTATTCGAGATTCTCTTATTCATCGTAAGTATTGAATAAATAGACCATTGTTAAATGGTCACTCTTTGCATTTCATTCTATTTTTTTAAAACAAACAGAAACATAATATAAAATACAGCGTGAAAAGTTCTACAATTTATAAAGAAAAGTTTCTTTTCTATATACACTTTTTTGTTTTTAAAATAAACAAAATTTAGTGCAAATAAATTTCAATGTTATGAATAAGTTCGTTTTTTTATCGCATCAATTAATGAATCATAGTTTTTAAAAATTATATCAATAACATAGAGACTTCAATTGTTTAGTATTTATTTACGAAATATATTAAATTCTTTTTTGTATATGTAACATGACCTTGCTGTATTAATAGATGAAATCATCGTCTAGAAGCTATTTACCTTTCGATTGTATATGTGAAAGAACAACATCTATATTATTCTCATGTGATAATATTTCATCAAGTTTAAATATAATTCGAGATACACGATCATTTTCTAGATATATCTCGTCTAATTTTTAATTCTTTTCGAAAATTAATCTATTCCAAAGGTTAAAATGGCTATAAACGACATTATTCTCTAGTTTTCTATTTGAAATAATCTTTTCATGTATATACTTCTTGTCAAATCATAGTATCAATAGGTTCTTTCAATGATGGAATAAATTAATTTGGTATATGAGAATGATCATCATCAGAGTTACTAATCGGGAGAAGGGAGACCAGCAACTCACAAATTCGAAAAAAAGTCGAACTATTTGTCAAATTTTTAAACATTTTCTGCGAAGTTTGTGAAAAGTTCGTGGAAAACTCTGACAAAAACCTGGTTTTTAACCTCTTTTTGCTGGCAGAAAGTCTAGAGTTTTAGTATTTTTTGTTTGAGATGTGATAGAAAATCATGTGAAAGCATCTTCTGGCTAAATTTCTAGACTTTCTGTCAGTTTTTAGCCTCCCGCACTCATAAAAACAATCGAAAACCATGACCATCATCATAAATTGTATTTCGTTATTTTATTTCAAACTCTTGTAAAAGTCTACATCGCGACTAAGTATCCTAGTGATCAACTATCCGTTTCTCAATCATTCATTATGTTATTATTATTTTAAAAATATTTAATAAATATAGAAAATGCTTGGACAACAACTTGTAATACAAATCCTATTCGAAGTATAATAAATGGAAGTTTTAGTGGTGAATTAGATATCGTAGGTCAAGATAATAGTGAAATAACAAATCGTGTTGATCAACTTGAAAAAGAAGTTAAAGGACGTGATACAGAAATTCGTCAATTAACAGATAAAGTAATATATTTACTTTTTTTTTAAATTAATTAATTATTTGTTTTTTATTTTTATTAAAATAGCTTCGTAGTCTAGAACCATTAAGTTCAACATTTACAAATGAAGTTCATACATTAAGAACTGAATTAGATAAAGTAAAACGAGAAAAACAAGCTGCTTCTGGACTTATATCAAGTCTTCAACGTGATTTAATTTCAAAAGTAAGTAATTATTAAATAAATAATTTGATTATTTTTATTTTCTAGGAATCAAATATGGCAAAATTAGGTCGAGAAATTGATGGATTAAAAACAGATAGTCGGGATAAAGATCTTCGATTGCAATCATTGCAATCCAAGGTAGGATATAAGGTGAAAAAAAACAACAAAATTATTTTTTATTTAACATACATTCTTCTTATTATTTTAATTAATATTTCAATTCAATATTAATTTGTTTTTTTATTTTTAGCTCAATATACTTCGTGATCGTGGTCGTGCAGAAGACGATCGAAATATGAAAGAAAAAGAACAAGTAAATCTATTTAATAGAAAATATTTTTTCTTCTATTGATTTCTTAATCTAGAAAATAAAATTATCTGAACAACAAATAAATGAATTAAATGAACATATTAATCGACTTAAATCACAATTACAAGATACAGAAAGACAATTATTAAAATTTCAACAAAATGAACAAAAATTAAAACAAGAATGTGAACATACACATCAACAACTTACAAATATTCAACAAAATGAAACAACACTTAAAAATGATCTTACTAATACACAACGAAAAGTAATCAAATAAAAATATTATTTAATATCATCTATTTCATTTCTTTTTTTGTTAAAGCATAATCAATTATGTATAAATATATGGCGTTGTTTTTCTGATGATGATAATGATGAATATAATGAAAATGAACATGATATTATTGAACAAATAAAACAACTTCAACAAGAATTAAATCAATCTCGAAATCAATTTGAACAACAACATCATTTACATACATCATCTAATGAACAACTTCAAATTTCATTTGAAAAACTTCTTAATATACTTGTAAGTTTTTCTAATAAAATAGAAAAGAAAAATAAAATATTTTATAGATAAATTCAATACAAGAACAAACAACAGAAACTCTTCTTTTAAATATTCGACAACAAATAAATGAATTTGAAGAAACTGATGATAATCTTATTGGAATATTTAAAAAAGGAGCAATTAATATAATTGATAATTATATTAAATTTATATCGGATTTTAATCATTTAATTATTAAACAAGATAATCAAGAAGAAGATTTATGTAAATTTTAATAATATATTCTTCCTTTTTATTGTTTTTTATTTTTATTCTTTTTAGCTATTAATAAAATTTTATCATTAATTCGTCGTCAATATGAAGATGTTCAAAATGAAAAACAAAATTTATTATTTGAACAAACATCTCGTGAACAAACATTTCGATTAGAATTAGAACAAATTGCAAGAGAAAAAGAGTATTTAATATAATATAATTAAAATTAAAATAAATATTTCTTTTTTATTTAAGTACATATTGGCAAGAAAAATTAAATGAAGAATGTGATCGTTTTCGTCAACAAAATGAACAATTACAAAGAGAATATAATGAACAATCAGATTCATTTTCTGATCGATTACAAATAGCAGCACAACAAAATAGTGAATATCTTCAAGTATTTAGAAGACAAAAACAAATTATTTTTAAATATATTTTAAATTGAATGTTTTGTTTTTTGTTTAGAGATGGAATATTCTTCAAACAGAATCAGCTGAAAAAATTGATCAATTAACAACTAAATTAGATGAACTTCAACGAGAATTAATTGAACAAGTCTATTTTTATTCGTATTTTAATATTTATTTTATTTATTTTTTTATTTAGAAAGAACAATTTAATCAATTAATTAATACAAATCAAAGACAAAATGAAGAATTTAATCAATTAGAAAATGATAAAAATATTATTATTCAAGATTTAAAGTAAGTTTTTTTAAATAAAATAATAGATGATAGAAAGCGACATTTAGCCATTTTAATTATTTATATGAAAAATATTATTCAAATATGGATTTTAACAATGAATGTATTTATATTGTCCGTCGAGAAGATGGAATATATTTTGGGCTAAATAAAAGCTCTCACTATCAAACTAATAAGGTTAAAATACCAGCGACTTTTGGCTTACCTAGAGGGAGATATTTAAATTTTAAGAAATATGAAATTTAGTTATAAAAATGAATCAGCTAAAATTTTCTTCACTAATATAAGGACAAAATATAACATTGTTCGAAACAATTCTAGGATTTGTAATGTCCCCCCTTTTATACAATCTGAACAAAACATCAATAAAGACACTTAACATCATTTAAGTATGCAATCATGATAACTATATATGGATAAAAAAGTACATATCGACATTATATTTGACTTTGATAAATATATGTAAAAATGTTTTACTCTTTGAGAACTAATTGGTGAATATGTGTCTACTCATATAAAAAAGAAATTCAAAAATTTCAATTTTTGATACGAACAAGATATGTTAACGACCTTCTTAAAGATTAGAAAAAATCAGGTGATAAATTAATACCGTGACTATCAAAGACATGCTGCTTTTCTTGAAGTTTGATGTAAAACCTCTAATGAAGCGATTAAAAAATCTTTCCATGTATGCTTCGATGTTTCTTCGTCTGCTCGTTTCAACGATGAAAACTGTAGGTCCCTATCTTATTCCTATCAAAACTTAATCCAAAAATGTCCATCTTCACTTATCTCTGGAATGAATATTAAATTATATCTTATCATCATTTTAAAAATGTTGCATCAACTTGAAACTTTGTTTAATTAAACTATATATTTGAAATAGATCAATTTGAACACAAGAAATAATGAATAAAGAAATTACACGAAATATCTTATAGAATTTTCTATTAATTGATGATGTATTTTAACAGATTCTCATGCAATATTATTATATGTAAGGACTTTTAGTATGAGAATTCTGTGTTTTTATCCATAATATCATAGTTTTGACAATGGCACCGTTTTGATTTTTAATTATTTTAGTATTATCACAAAAGATAATTCTAAAAAATGTTAATTTGAATAGTATAAATTAATTTAATTTTTTTTTATTAATATATAGAATTTCTGAAAGAGTTTGTTTAAAATTTTAGTGAACAAATTCAAGTATTTAAAGATCAAGTTCAACAATTTTCAAAAACAATTATACAATTTGAACAAAACCTTGAAGAAGAAAAAGAAAAACGTATTAAATTACAAGTTGATTATGATAATCTTAATCAAACTGGTAAATATATTGACAATCATATAAAATTACCGTACACCTTCAAAACTGAGAAAATTTTTTGAGATACGCAATATTCAGATAATGAATAATATTTATATAAAATTTTAAAATTCTATTCGATTTCTATGCCATCTTGAAAGTTTTTTTTTTCTTTGATTAACAAAATTCAAACGAATCTATCTGAAGTATTACGAAGCTATTAAATAAACAAAACAAATGTTTTTATATTTTCAGTCAATTCTTCAACATCATCAGCCGCAGCAACTGTTGAAACAGTCATTCCTGTTGTTGCTTCTCCAGTAGCTGATCTCAGGTTGGCTTCTATTTATAATAGCTATATATATATTTGATATTTTTTTTTTTCTAGTCATGAATTATTTGCTTATAAATCACGTGTACAAGAACAAGAACAAATAATTCTTTCATTACGACGAGATTTATCAGGTATGACAGCTCGTTTATCTGATATTCAAAGTGAATTAAGTGAAAAACAAAAACAAACTTTGGAAAAAAATCAATTAACAATACGTGAACAAACAAAAGAATTAAATGAAACAAGATTAAAATTATCAAAATTAAGTGATATTATTGATAAACAATCAATACAAATTCAAACATTACAATCAGATTTATCGTAAAAATAAAAATATTCTTCTTTTTGTTTTTTTGTGTTTTTAAATTATTTATTTATTATTATTAGAAAATCTAAAATATTAGCTGATCAATATCAATTATTAGTTGATCAACGTCAAGCTGATATTGATCGTTTAACAAAAAATCTTGAACAAAAAAATTTAGTTGTTCAACAAGTTGAAAAAACAAATCAAGATGAAGTAAAAAGAAAAAGAACAAGAAATATTTGAATTTTTCTTTTTTTTGCATAATTAGGGTCGTATAACAAATGAATTTATTGCCATTGGTGCTCAATGTAAAGGTGAACGACATGAACAAACTATTGGACGACAACGTGAAGCATTAAATGAATTACGTGCAAGAATTAAAACTTTAGAACAATTAAGACCAGCTAATCCATCATATGAAAAAGTTTTACAACAAGTTGTTTTACTTAAACGTGAATTAGCTGAATTACGTGCACAACAAGCTTTACCAAATCATATATCATATTTAACAAATACAGCAACATCAACAACAACAATACCATCAAAACCAAATTCAATACATCAACAAGCATCACCATCATTAACAATTCGTTCCGAACAAATAAATGAACCACAAAAAATTCTTGAAGAAAAAACAGCACATGCTGAAACAATTAGTTCATTACAAAATTATGATGATTTAGTAAGTTTAATATATCTATTTTATTATATTAAATAAACAAAAAATAATTTTCTATGAAATATCCAAGTATGAAGAACTGTCAATGAGATTTATATAAAAACTTAATAATACATAAAATTCTCAAAGTTTTTGGATAGGTTAGAAGCATCGCCGAGAAGATAGAGTAAAATTATCAATGATAGAAATACATACCAAACACAAAGGTCAATAATAGTCCACTTCTTTTTTGAAGAAATGAAAGACTTAATTAAGATGAATATATTGTATATATTAATGTTTTTTTTTATTTAGCATAATACATTTACACGAAAATTAGTTCAATTACTTGATATTGATGATGATAGTTTATTAAATGTAACTCCATTAGCTAGTGTTTCATCAAGTGATCGTAATATTGCTTTACAACAACGTCAACGTACAATAGAAATTTTAATACAAAAATTTCAAGTAAATGAAATTTTCTTATTTTTATTAAATAATATAAAATAAATTAATAATTTAAGATGTTATGTGATCGTTTATCACGAAAAGAAGAATTATTACGTGATTATGAAAAAGATTTAGGAAAATTACGTCAAGCTGAAATTTTATTACGTGAAAAAGATATTTTATTACAAGATCTTGAAGTAATTTTAAATAAAGAAAAAAAAACAAAATTATAATTTCGAAATATATTTTAGACAGATAAACGAAGTAAAGATGATGAAGCATTATTTCTTCGAAATACACTTCGAGAAACTCAAGATACTTTAAATCAAGAAAAACGTATTAATTCATCAATAAAACTTGGCCGAGTATGTGTTTAGAATTTTCATTTATTTATTTATTATATTATATTATTAAGAATATTGATCAAACACAATCAAATGAATTTATTCGTCGTAGTGCTAGTTCAACAAAAACACTTCATCATCATTGTCCACCTGATACAACATCAAAAGTTCAAACAGTTAAACGAGATATGAATCAAAAAATTGCTCGAAAAGATTATGAAATAAAAACATTAAAACAGGTTTATTTTTTTAATACAAAAAAAAATAATATTACATAGAACACTAGAAAAATTTCTTCGCCCGGCTCTTCTAAAAGTTCTAGTCTGACTTCAAATATTCTATTATCATGCTTAGCCTTATTTTAGGATTATGCGTAAAAGGCTTATAATAAGTGACAGTGATCCCTACATACGTTTTATCAAAAAAAAAAGAAAATGTACTGGAAGATGCAGTGTTTCGCGAATTTCCGGCAAAAAACCTTCAGGAAACAGACAGTTTCTGACCGAAACATGACGGGAAATATTAGGAATTTGATGCAAGAATCCGATGACCGTATCCGGCTGCTAGTTTTGACAGGTTCCTGCCGATTCCGACCTGTACTTCTCGACCTGAGGTATCATGAGCGATCCATTGCGGATACTACAGACAGTACAAACACTTCTATCGTTAGAAAAACCGAGCGAAGAAACTTTTCTAGTATTCCATGCAATAATTTCTTTATGTTCTTTAGGAATTACATCAAGCATTAGATACATTATCTGAACAATCTCATCAAGTTAAATTATATGAAATACAATCTAAAGTAAAAATAGAAACATATATTTTTTTTATAAATCTTTTCAAATTTTAACATTATTTTCTTTTTAGAATATAACAAATGATAACAATAATACAAATCTATTAAAACCACATAATTCATAGTTTTTTTTTTCTATTTTGTAAATCTGTGCGTGAAATTTATAGAAGCAATAAATGAACAAAAGAAAACAATAGATATATATATATATATAAATATTTATTTAAGAGGGAAAAATAAAGTTTTGTTCGATATTTATCTAAGTCTTCCACTAAAACGATGATGTTTAAATGGAAATTTTCTATCATGTTCTTTAATTGATCGAACTATTAACTCAACAGCATGATTAACATCAGCTCGAGGTCCAATAACTTTAACTGAACATGTATCAATTGATGATCCAGCTACTGTATGAATACGAACAGTTCGACATTGTGAACGTATTTGTGCTATACGAATACCATGAGGACCAAGTAAAGCACCAAATTGACCATGATTTATCCAAAATTCTCTTATTATAGAATCATCACCTAGTTTAACTATTGAAAATTCATGATCTGTATCAGCTTCAACTGAACCATTCCAAGCATCAAATGCTGAATAACGACGAACACTTTCATCATCATAATTATCATCATATTCTTCTTCAAATTTTTCATGTTGTTCATTATGTTGATCATTTGAACGTAAAACTGTTTCAGATGAAGGAAAACCACCATATTCATGAGCAAGTGAACCATCATAATTACTAAATATTCAAAGCAAATTACAATATAAATACTTTTGGAAATTCTCGATAGAATAAAAATTCAATAGACGACTTCTAATTAATTTATTTTGAAAGAGAAATGTTTAAAAATGAACTTCAATTATGACCAAATTTTTTTACATTTTCTGTTCTGTATTCAGGTGAAACATCATAGATTTTTATCGAAAAATTTTCGTAGTTTTTATATTAATCATTAAGAGTCTACCGATATTTAAGAAAAAGATCACAAACTTATAGGCTATCTGAAACATTGATGTATAATTTGCGTGTATTTCGTAAAATTCGATTTCTGAAACTAATTTAGCATTTTTCTCAAAATCAGTTGTTTCAAGCATACCGTTTACGTGGCCAGGCTTTTCTCCATAATAACTCGATATACAAGTAAGAATTTTTTTACTGTACAGTAGACAGGTAAGACTAGGTCGTAACAGAGTCGGATTTTTAAATTGCTCTTTTACTGACATAAAACCGTAGATTTTTCATTTTAATCAGTGACTTATTTCTGACTTTGAATTCAAGAATTTTTGAAAGTAGACATTTAAAAAACGAAGGAAGGAATATTTGAGAAATCGAACTCGATCATGGCCTAACCCTTAACACATTCTACAGTCTAAGAATCACCCCGATCTGTTTTTACTCATTTTAGTATTTCTAAACTTACAAAAAAATTGACATTAAGTATGCTTCCTTCGACAATTTTTTTATTATTATATCAAATATTGTACATGAATCTCTCTCATATAATTATAAAGTGAATATGTTAAAACTCGATTGATAAACACTGTGAATATGTAATATTTTAAAATTGTTAGTTTAATAACGAGAGTAATCGTTTGTCTTTAACAAGATCAATTTTTTGTTAATAACTATTGGAGTAGAAATTAATATTTTAGTTTAATCTCAATTATAGAAAAATTTTAAATTTTACTAAAAACTTATATTATGAAGTATTTTAATTTGTACTATATTAGAAATTCAAATATCTATTTAGACGGATGATGATATGTAAAAAGTAGAGAAAAAAAAATAAATGACTTCGTATATTTAACCTACACATCTTGTAACCATAGAAAAATATGTTCTTATTAATCTCCTTAAGTCTTTCATGTATGTAAAATCTATTTAAAGATGAAGAACAAAAGAAATAAATTGTTTATCTTACATTTCATCATAAAGTAAAATATCATCTGGTTCATGTGGATTTTGATTGATATTATCAATAATTTCTTGTAAACAAGATATAATATTTTCAATCGATAAACTTTGTATAGTAAGAACACGTTCATTTGAATGTGGTGCACATATTGGATGAATATTTAATGTATTTAATGAGTATTTTTCACGTAAAATTTTCGCTCGATCACCTAATTTTCCAAGTATTATTGGTGCATATGAATGATGAAGAAGAATTCGTAATCCACATTGATTTGTTGATGATGAATATAAAGTTGAAAGAATTTTTTCAATAACATCTAATGGTTGAGTGCCTAACAAGAAAAAAGAAATTTTATTTAATTTATTTTTTTTTATTTAATTATAATAAAATCAAACCGATAATAGTTAAAATTCGTTCAGGTTTTGTTTGATTAATTTGATTTGTTGACATTTGAACAAATTGTTGAAATATAGTTAAATTCTCAATTTTATTAATTGAATCATTATGTAATAAAATTCTATAAAAAAAATTTTTTTTATTTTTTTTTTCAATTATTTTATTTTGATAAATTTCATCATCAATAAATATATCATATTGATTATTATATAATGTTTTTGTTAATTTTAATTTTCCTTGTATATTTACTTTTGTTATATCTAATTGATATGTTAAACATTTTAATATACATATTTCATGTTCAATAGCTAATAATTTTTTTCCATCAAGATAATTATCATTTTGATTATTTAATATATTTATTATTATTTGTTCAAATAATTTTATTTGTTCAAATGATTGTTTTAAATCATTTAAACATAATTTATATAAATTATCAAGTTTTTCAAACATTTTCAATGACCATGAATTAAGATTTGATATTCGTTCAGTATTTTTTTTATGTTCAAATTTTTCATATTCATTTAATTTATCACAATATGTTTGAGCTTTATTTAATAATAAATTAAGACGAATTTCATTATTCGATAATGAATTTCTATCAGGAATTAATACACGAGTTTGAAAACGATTGGCTGTTGCCATTTATATTATCTAGACAAATCAAAGACACAAAAATATACCTTATTTTAATGTAAAATGTCCTGAAATATATATATATATATATATAAGAACGAAAAAGAAAGAGGAAAAAGGAAGAAAAATAAAACACATTTAATTATATATATATCTATATATATACATGTGAATAATTTAATTCAAATTATTTTTTTATCATTTAATCAATAAAATATAAAATTTAAAAAACTTTTTAAATTTTATTTTATTCAGCCATTGTTATGATAAAACAACGAATGGAGGTTTTACAACTGAATGAAGGACAAGAACGGCAAAAAAAAAAGAAACAAATAATTTATGGGCTTCAATAAGAAAAAGAATGATGAAGTACGTTGGGTAATTTTTTTTTGCTTCATGACAACTTTACAAACGAAACATATTTTATGTTGGTAGATGCTTATCTATTTGACCGATATAAATAAGAAATGGTTTAGTATAAATTTATCTAAGTTTTTCATGAGATTTTTTTATCAAATAAAAGTGCATATGTTCATTAAAAAGAATAATATCCTATTCATGTAATTTCAGTCCTTGTTTTTTTATCAGAAAAACTTGTAGTATAATCATAATAAAAATTTATCTATGTAAAATTTCTAATAAAAAACAATAAATTAATGATTTTTTTTTCCTAGTTTATATATTCGAGTTACTAAAAAAAAAAAAAATATTTTATTCTTTTTATTGTAAAACTCCACTAAAATGAAATAATGAATGTTTATCACTATCTGTAACATAAAGACTATCATCAATAAAAATAATTCCAATTGGTTTTGAAAATAATTCATGTCGTAATTCTCCTCGATATTCTCCATCAATTGTAAATACAAATATACTTTTTGATAAACTTGATGTAACAAATAAAAGATCTTTTATATATCGAATTGATCTTGGTCCATCAATAGTTAAACCTAATGTTAATTGTGGTATTGTATTCATTTGTTGATCATTTATTTTATTAAATGTTAATACACAACCTTTTGTTCCACTTGTTACATATAATATATTTTGTCGTATACAAATATAACGTGGTGATGTATCAATACCAGTATTTATATCTCGTATCCATTTAAAATCACGTGAAATAACAACTAAACGATCATTATTTGTATCACATATTATTATTTCATCATCAATATCATCAATAGTTATACCAGTTGGATTATTAAATATATCTAAATATAATAAAATACAAAAAAAATATTTGATTATTATTATTATTATTATTTAAAAATGACTTCGTCCTTTTCCAGATTTATTTGATCCAATAACTTCAACTTTATGAAAATCTTCATCTAGAATAATTAATTTATGATTATCAGTAATTAAATAACGTTTATCTTTTGTAAAATAAACATCACGAGGTTCACGAAAACCAATTATTGTTCTTATATGAGTAAAATCTCTTGTTAATATTTGTAAACGATTATTATCAATTTCAGCTATAACTAAATGTCCATCATTATTTATTGTCATACCAGCTGGTGATTTAAATTCTAATTTTCCATTTCCTTCTTGTCCAATTATTTCCATTTTACCTGTTCGAGAACCAGTTGATAATATAGATAAATGATTATCATGATCACCACTAGCTGATATTCCATTGGAATTAATTGATGGTTTATCAAGAATAAGTGTACCAGCTAAGTCTTCATTAAGCATTTGAAATGATGATGAAACAAATTGAATTGTTGGAATTGATTCAATTAAATCTCGAGCTTAAAATAAAAGAACAAATTTTTTTTTTCTTTTTCTGCCATTGTTCAGTAGAATTCTTTGAATTTAAACTCTCCTAGCTTAGATTAACATTCTCTGAAGTTTTAAATAATGAACATCTTACAAAGAATTGGTAATCGTTTTCGTGGTTCTTGAAATTGTTGTTTAAGACGTAATAATACTTCCGTCTATTGAAAACAAAATCTTAATGAGAAAAAAATTTGAAAATATTTTTTTTTTACTTGAACATTAACATCAATAAGTAAATGTTTTGAATCAGCAATAAATTTATCAATTGATTGAATTTCAGTATGAAGACGAGCAACACAACGAGCAAGATCTGCTTGACGACGATCATGAAATTCTTGAATTTTTTGACATAAACGTTCATTTAATAATTTAAAATTTTTTTGCATTTCATCAAAACTAAAGAACAAAAAAAAACGATTTTTTTATAAAAAGAAAATAGAGAAAGTAGATAACAACCGTTTATTAACTTGTTGAAATGTTTCATCACATAAATCTCTAAAATCATTTGATGCTTGATTAAGTCCTAATTTTAATTCCTCACTCATTCGTTCAATTTCAATTGTTTCTCGTGTTATATCATTAATAACTTCTTGTCGATGAATTTCCAAACATGATACACATGATTGTCGAGAACAATGTGCACAACATGTTATTGATGGTTGAACATTACATATCGCACATTGTTTATTTTGAATAATATCAATTTTTCGAATATGTAATAATTGCATTAAAGCAACATTTTGTGATAATAAATCAACATTAACTATTGTATGTTTAGCTAAACCTAATTATAAATAAAATAAAATAAAAAATAAAATTCTTTTAAATAAACAAACAATTTGGACATGACATAATAGTTGTATCAACCATTATATTTCGTATACAATCAATACAAAATGTATGTCCACATGGTAATATTCGAGGATCTTTAAATGTTCGATTACATATTGTACATGATGTTATTTGACGAATATTTTCATAAGAACAAATAGCTGTTGTCATATTTGATTTTATTCAATTAATAATTAGAAATTTTAAAATGAAGTTTTAATGAAAATGAAAAGAAAATTTTTTACGTAGATACCAATATTATATAAACTATCGCGCTTATCAAATTTTATTCTGTATATAATGAGCGCCATAATTAAGAGAAAGAGAGAGAGAGACTCATATTTATTATAAAATAAAATTTTTATATACGTTATAAATATAGAAGTTTCATCATTTTTGAAATTTGTAAATGAATACTATTATTGAGTATGAGTATGGAGAGATAAAAAGCGGAAGTAACAAACACTTCGTTTCTTTTTTCTTTTCTTTCTTCATTTGTTTTAACTGTATCCAACAACATATCATATGACATTATCATTCTCTCAGGTTTAGTTTTTTTTTTATTAAATTAATCTTTAAAAATAAAAAAAAGAATAATTCTAGTAGACATCCACTGATCATAATACAAGTACATTTGATTATCAGAATGATATTATTATTCCAACAGATGAACTTGTCTTTAATGATACTTTTTCAACATTACCGAATTATAATTCTTGTTATCCAAATTGTCATTTATTGATTACACAAAATCATTTAGATACTTCTTATATTACTGAACTTATATGTTCGATTGTTGCTATTATTTCTATTATAATAGTTCTTATACTTATTTTTCTTCGTCATTCAAAAAAACAACAAAAGAAAGAAAAATATTGTTTACAGGTAAATAAAATATTTTTAGATTTTATAAATAATTGTTTCTATTTAAAAAGATTTTTTTCTTTTAGATTGAAAAAACATATGCGCATCCATTTGAAGAAATTCTTATGGTTGATGATGAACCTCAATCAATTCAATTAGTTCAAGTGGAACCAACAACCCGTGCTAATTGATATACATTCAAAGGTGATTGATTACAGAGATTTCACGCAGAAATGGGACATATCTGTATTTAGAAAGAAAGACTTTCACTCTTTAATCATCTATATATTATCAAGTTCTATTGTGGAACATTCAGATATTAAACAATAGCGCCACCTATTGATATGTATATATATCAAGTTATCCAAGGAAACTTAATAATACCTAGATCATTATATAGGAAAGATCTTTCTTTATAAATCTATATGTGTCCCGTTCTCAAATGAGATTTTACTGTACAATTGCTAATCGTCCTGTATTTTTTAATCAATATTTTATTAGAATGATTATCATCTGATCTTTCATTTTTTATGTATATAATCTAGAAATATTTTTTAGTCTTTATTTTATATAGCAATATCAAGCAGAATATCTGTGTTTTTAATAATTCAAATATATTAATCGAACGATAAACTTGAATATAATAAGAACAAAAATGTAGGACCAGAATTGTAACTTATCTCGTTTAACATTAACCTATTATCAACAAGTAACGCTCGTCGCGGACAACTCGCTTGACCCTCGACTCAATCTTTTTTCATATTTTATGTCTTCGTCAGATATACTGTTGATATTTACACTGATAATTCAGTTAGTTCACTGAAACCTACCACGTTTTTTGATTTTCAAAAGCGAGGCTGTTAATCTCGCCTTTGATAATTAGCCAGCGCTTTTAATCTTCACATCACAGACGACATTTATAAAATCTTTAAGAAGGATTGATTATGGATTAGTATCAGTCACATACATTATGTTTTCGACTATTTCCTCCAAAGCTTCAGGTTTGAAAACGTTTCTCACTGAAAGAGATCTTCCAAAGAATTGTACACTCGTTTCATTTACAAATATTTTTGATAATAGCTGAACTCAACAGTTCCCTGGATAAGCTTTTTGATATCTTCCATTAAAAATAGTTCGCAGTCGGTCGTCGGCGTCCCTTCGGTCCGCCACTCCTGACTGCTCGTCTACATCAACTATGTAGATCTAACTCATTCACTATCCCATGTTCTTGCTGCAAATAATTTTTGGAGATGTCAGGTTTATAAACGAAACACATGTCAATTGTATGGACTGCATAAACTACTAACAAGAGGGTGATGACGGATTCAATAACATCTCTTCTTGCAAACCTTAAGTTTTTATTTAAAATACATCTTTTTTACCCTTGAGTTAGAATAGGGCAATCCTTTTTTGATTGCTGAGACCAAGCTAAGCCTATGTTTTTCTGACCCTGACACAAACATACATACGCACACGCAAAATTTTTTTTCATATGACCCTCCTTTCAGTCGAGGAAACAATTGATGCCACTGCAGCTCTTGATCATGCAAACTTTCTTCTGGACTGTTAACCTTACCCTTTCCATCTGATAAACAGCTCCTCAACCCACGTACAGGAAATGTTTTCGAATTACAAAAGCGCCGTGTATACTGTACGGCGATCATTCTCATTGTAAAAATATTTCTCCGAGGACTGAGAGAAAAATAACCGACCACATCGAATGTGGTTAAGAATGAACGAAGCTAGAGCTTCTTTCTCTTTGTTAAAAGTCACTCGCGACAGCCCCAACAATCTGTTGGAATAGACTATTACACTTTTCCCTACACTACTCAAATGAACTAAAGGTAAAAGAGAGATCATGTTCTTCACCACTAGACCATACCAACAACTACCATCAATTCCTTTGTCCCCTACATACCATCCAAGGAAGTGGTGTTCCTTTAACCCTTATATGAGAGCCAGGGTTAAGATGTTTTTTTGACCCCTATGAGTCATCCGGTAAAAGGATGTTTTTTTGACCTGCGACAAACCCACAAACGCATTTTCATTTTTTTCGTATTACCCTCCCTTCAGTCGAGGGAATGAGAAGAGAATGACATTTTTCTTTTCTATTTCCTTCATTAAATACAAAAATATTGTCTATATTATTTAAAAATAATATCATACTTATATTCAAAATATATGAATAAATGCTCAACAATAGTGCAATTCAATTGATGACTAACTTGCGAGTTCGACTTGTATGATTGTACCGTTTCAATTTGAGAGTTCTTTGCGAAATATTTGAACTGATTTTCTATAAATATATTGATTTTTATATAATGCGTGATACATACATCTTTTTTTTATCAAAAGGCAACACTTAAAATTCTCTACAAAACTATATTCCTTTGATTGTAGTCAAAGTCTTAATCTTGAGACTGACTTATTTGTCCAAAGCGTAGTAGTTCGAATCTATTAAGGCTTCCCGAGGTTTTGATGGAACTTTATCAAAGGTTATTGGGGACGGGAAGTCAGAATCTGATGTTGAATTTTCGATCTGGCCTTCGCATTGGCTAGAAAGCCCACCAATTAGATACGAGCTTTTTTATTTGAAGATTTTTCGCAATTTTGACGAAACTTTACTATTGGCTATCGAGTGGCAGGAATCCGAATCTGAGATGGAATTTTCGATCGGACCCTCCAACTAGTTGGAAAGCCGATCAATCAGATACCAGCTTCTTTATTATAAGGTTTTGCAGCATTTCGGTGATACTTTGCTATTCACTTTTCTCAAGGAATGGGTTATGTCAGTGACCACATCTTTAAAATTTTTAATCGTGTCTGAGCCAATCGGAACCAAGTGTGCGCTAAATCAATGATAGTTTAGTAATAAATACGTTAAAAGTTGACCGAAAGTAATTGAGAGTAGTAACTTTATGTTTGCGTGTTTGCTCGTAGCGTAGTACTTAGAATATATGCTAGTGCAAAAAGACTTTTCGTGGTACCTTTACGTCTTCAACTGCTATATTATGGGAGTACTCCTGATGGTCATCAATCAAAGGACCTAGTGGATTGCTTCGATCCATGTTACTTGTATGATTAGGTCCAAAAAAAAAACTATTTTAAATATAACTGTAAAAAGAAGACACGTGACGACATATAAAAAGCTGTGAAAAGTAACGAGTTGGACATAACGGATGTTCACACTTTGTGTTCCATTTTTTATTACTTACTTCGCTCTATTAAAAAAACAAAACATGCAGCATGAAATGCTCTACGACTTACAAAGAACAAATTATAAAAGAGGAAATAAGAAAAAAAAATGATATTATTTTCGTAGGATCGAAATTTAACTGCTCAAAATTTAGTCCATTTTAAAAGCAAAAAGTGCAACTATAAAATAAGCAGTTTTACATAATTTGTCGAGCTTTCTACGCTCATCTATTGATATATTTTGTTTTTCTGATAGAGCGAGATAAGTGATAAAAAATGAGATGCAAAGCATAACCACTATCTTTTGATAAAAAAAAGATGTTTTAATCTAAAGGATAATAGAAGAGAAATTTTGAAAATATTAATAGTCTAATTCTTAATGCGCCATCCGTTAATATATAAAGAATTTTTAAAGTGCAAGAATATTTATTTATTAAAAAAAACAATTTAATTAAATTCCTCTATTAAATAATCTAACATATTTTATTTCAACGGTTTGTTTAGCTTTAACATTAATTTCCCATTGTATATTATGTTGTTGATTAGCACCATATCCATTAGTTTTAGTTATATCTTTTTTTGGTGCAATTGAAAAGCTATTAAATTTTCCTAAAATTGCTAAATTAATAACAATAACAACATCTTCTGATTTATAATTCATAATTGATAATTTTCCATCAATATGATCTGTCTGATGTTTAACACGTGAAATAGTAACCGTAGATTGATTTGTATTTGTTACTTTTTCATCTAATTGTACACGAACATCAAGTGCTTTAGTCAAATTAACAAAAGTTGTTGATCCTATTAATGTATATGTTAATGTATCTTGACCAATAAATTGTTGTTCTTCT
>JAJEKB010018931.1:0-18454 GCA_022393335.1 Macrotrachela quadricornifera
AAGGACATCGATGGGAGATGAACTCTTTCAATCATTAGTCTTTCTACGAGTTAATCAAAATCTGTTATAAATAGTTTTAAAATATAGTTTTTTGTAGTATACCTTTTTATCCATTAAAACATGTTTTTGTAGTTTCTTTTGAATGAGTCCTTTTTTTCGACGTTCTATATTTACTCATAAGTCACAATGTAGAATTTCTAAGAAAAAATAAATCAAATCTCATTAGCTGAATAAAAACAAAAATAAAAGTCGTTTATATCAGTAATTGACAACAGAGAATCCGAAGTAAGTTTTTATAATTTTCTGATGGTTATTTAAAAAAGAGGACAATTAAGATATTGTTAGCAACAAGTACAAGTACTTTCATACAAGTACACGTACAAGTTTAAGTACAAGTACTTTTACACAAGTACAAGTACAAGTACAAGTACTTTCAGCCAAGTACACGTACAAATACTTTGTACTTGAAAAGTACAGAAAGTACAAGTACATGTACTTGCGTCTCAGCTCTGGGCCAAAAGTGATTCACTAGACATCGAATTGTAAGTTGAAAATGGTTTTATTAGAAAGAGGACATCGAATTACATATTATATGAAGGAATCGTGCTGGTATAGGACCATTAAGTATACCTTTGTAAAACTAAAACACTCATTTTTCCGGAAAGTCGTGGTTTTTTTAGGAAAAGTGATTCACTAGACATCGAATTGCGAGCTGAAAATGGTTTCATTAAAAAGAGGACATCGAGTTACATATTGTATAAAAAAGTTCTGCTAGTGCACTATCATTAAGTATGACTTCATAAGAGCGAAAGATCACTATCTGCAATAATATGAGCCAATTGGGGCGGTATTTCGTATTTTTTGGCAGAAAACAGCTTTAATCTCTTACAGGTTTTTACAGATTCTAATAGAGAAAAAAATTCTGCGTCGTCTGAGCCTATTTTGGTTCAATGTAAACCGGGTTCTCATGGACCTTCAGGTCAAAAACTAGTTTTGGGGGCTTTCAGAAAGTGCTTCAGATTTTTTCTTATTATCCGACTAATTGTTTAAAAAAATATGATATTTGTAATCAGCATACTGAATGCTATTAAACTATAATGATATCTAAGAGATCGGTGACAAAAAAGTTTTTTTCGATCCCTGGGGGGTACCTCAGGCATGAAAAAATGAGTGGCTACGAAACATAAAATAAACTTGTGAAAAATAATCAGCGATGAATGCTGATTCTTGGGATAATAAAATGAGGCTCAGATTTTTTTTGGATGCAAAGTCCATAAGTTGGTACACCTCCTTTAGTTATAACGTTAAAATTGGGAAAAAACGTTCCTTCTATCTCACTAAGACTGCATGAAATACATTTCTAATATTTCAATTATGCATTTAACTCATAGTGGACTACTCCCTGTCAAAGAATATGGGTCATTGTGGATCATTGTGGGTCATTGTGGGTCATTGTGGGTCATTGTATGTTGAAAAAATCAATGTTCATGAGAGATCGTTTTTATATGTCACTCTTTTGGCTCATTGTGGATCATTGTGGGATCAGCTCGCCGAGCTCTATCTATCTATCAAATCGGTTCTCGATTTGGGGGTCATTGTGGGTCATTGTGGGTCATCTCGTGTTTTACAAATACCCAAGTGACTATTACATTCAAGGTCTTAAAAAGATGCGATCGAATGTTCTCACTCATATGTCCTTTGAGTTCTTTCAAGCACAAGTAGATTGGTGAGAGAAGATGGCTATCAAGAGTAATAGTAGGTTGTACTGTGGAGCTATGAGTGGTAGCGTTTGCAGAGCGAACAGCGGCAACAGTTAACTTCTCTTCCTTGTACCTCAATGTCCACGTCGAGTAGAGTTCAAGTTCAATACCACTTTGATCGGTGTTCATGACTTCACTTAAAAAATTCGACTAGGGAATAGACCGAATGTTTTATAGAACACAGGATTGCGGAATTTACTAAAGGCTTTTCTTTCATTTTTATCTAATTGTTAAAAGCAAGATTTTTTCATCTGTATTTCCGATGATAAAGGATGCACGATTTTACCTTTGTGATTTTGCTCGAGATGATATTGTGCTTATGTTCAAAGGTATGAAGCCTATGACGTGAAGCAACGAAATTATGTAGAGATTTATCCATAGCTTTCTTCATTGCCCATCGACGAAGATCCATTTCATGCACAGGTAAACAGTTTTGCCGAGCCCGCTCGAACATATCAAATACGTAATCATCAATTTTATTAACTTTTTGTTTTTTCGTACCACGTTTTTCAAGATAACGATGAAATCAAGCAATGTAATTTTGATGTGGGATCCGTTTAAAATGATGTTTTACTGTCGACCATCGCCCTTTTCGTTGATCAGTTTTTGGATTGATTTCATCATAGAAATCGACTCAAGCACATTATATAGCAGATCAGCTACTTCATGTTCACGCTTTGCGACAATAGGGCTAGTAACACCTGGAGTTGTTGAAAAAACTGGAGACAGGAACTTTGAAGCATTATCAGCGAAAATCTTTACTATATTTGATGCATTAATCATTTCGAAATAAAAGATGATAAGACTAGAATCAATTAGTTTTCCGTGCCGCATTAATATACCGTAAGTGATAAAATGAAAAGAATCTTTATATACTACAAAACACGTAGCAATATGAAGATAAAAAGGAATATGAATACATACCATTTATTATCAGAACGAAATGGCATACTGATAGAAAAAGAGAAAAGCAAGAGCACTGATAATGTATTGTTCCCATTCAGCTATTAAAGATTATTATGGTTTGAAATAGTATTAGAAATCAAACGAGAATTTCATTTTCTTTTTGATCATATGAATAAAGATTGAGCGTTAAAAATATAGTTTAAACTAGCTGTAAATTAAAATCAGATCGAACAAGTAACGTATAAAACAGAAAAAGTTTCAATTTTTGATGTTTCTCTATTCTGAAAAAAATCAATGATTGTTTTATTGTTGTTTTATACCGTATCTTGAAAATTCAATAGTTAATGAAGAAAGCGTTTATGGGCGAAATTCTTTTGAGGTTTTTCATATCTCATCGAGGTCTATCTATGGCCAAAAGATGAACTCTAAGCTCCTTGAACGCTTCAGGAGCATCCCTCGTTAGCTGAAATCAATGGGAACGTTACGTTTTGTCTCAGTTTTTCATTATGAACTCCAGTTGATATATAGTTCAGACGACTCATGTCTGTACTCTATCAATGCATGAGAAAAGTCAAAAAATGTTATCTATGATGAGAACATTCTGGGTGCTTCGTATTTTTCGCATTTAATATTGATAGTTTCGGTTTTAGAAATCATAAAATGTATGAGACTCATTCACACCGAAATGGTTACAGTATCACATTTATCGACCATTTATCTATCAATGATTCTCGAAATAGATAGAATGGATTCAGTCGAGGGTTAGGGGAGTCACCTTTGACGAAGGTTACTTGTGTTGTAATACTTATACATTTACTTATATGTGTTCTTATCACTCCTTCTATTACTAATCATTATCTATTTCTATAGCTACTTTCATCATTCTCGTGTCGACCAATTTTGATCGATTTGGGCAAATTCAATGGAGAACATGGCCCTTAATATATCGCAGTTTCAGAGGACTATAGAACTATGGAAACATTTTTTATTTATCGCTGTTGATTTTTTTTTTATAAAAAACTTTGTATCTCTTTCTTTATCTTTTGTGACTTTTTATAATTGCTGATAGAGATAAATCTTGATCAAGTGCCAAATGAAAAGATTATGAAAAATTTTGTGTATTTGAAATATTAGTGAGATTTTATTATAGGTAAAGACAAGACATATTGACGGCTAAAAATAGCCGACCGATTCAGGACCAACAAAGATACTGTACTATTTATTATTTTTCTTGTCTGATGATCCTCATTCTGTGTATGGTGTTTCGAATTGAACAAAACATACCCTTTTCCAATATTTATTTTATATGAATACTATAGAATTTAGCTAACAAGCATGAGTCACGATTCTAAGTAAAAGAAAAAAATAGAAGAAAATCGGTCGTGGTAGCTCTTATCTGAATATAGCATCGGATTGTGGAAGATGCAAACATCAAAGCATTTTGCTCCTATCTCAGAAACATAGATGCCACGAATACTTTTCAGGAAAAAGCCACCTGAGGAGACCCTTGAGCAAAGCTCGAAATCGACGAGAAAGAACCTCTTCTTCTATAGGAATATAGTGTTATACCTATAAAATCGAAATGAATAATACAGTAGAATTGATTCCTACTGTCATCTTCTGATTCTTCTTTACAGCTTCTACCTGCTTCCATAGGCACATCATTCTAAATATATTACTAATTAAATACAGGCTTCTGTGAATGGCTAAAACACAAATGTTAACCGTCGAATTTCGATAAATCTGATAACCGACAGCAACTATCTAATGTCTCTGTTCACTTGATATTTTGTTTAACTAGCGATACAGCCGAAAATTCGCTAATTTGCTTCGTAAACCAAACTGTCACATATTGGGACTAATAGATTACATTAATATTCTACTTTTCCAATCCTCACTAATCATTATTTCGTTCTACTTGATACATGTCACTGCTGATAATTGACCTCCATCATTATCTATATATCCCGAATCATGCATATATAACATAATTAATTAAATGTACCGTCTTAATTTACACTTTCTAGCCTTCTCAGCAGTATCAATCTGAACATTGAAAATGGGATCGTTTAACGGCAGAATATTCAACCCCAAAATTGAAAGATGTGGCTTTGGTTCCCATTCTGCTCAGATAATTCTTTCTGTTTAGTCTTTCGTGCTAAATGGAGGATAGCACGTGGTTATATTCATTTGAATTGTACGAATCCAATTCTGTGGACAAATTAAAAGGATTATCGATAGTTCTTCTTCAACTCGATCAAATGCCTTCTCATTCGACTCATATCTATTTTCAAACTCACCCTCACCCTCACCCTCACCCTCATCCTCACCCACATCCTCACCCTCAAGATGTATCTTGAGAGTTTGGTATCTCGGAAATAAAGGTGCGACGGCACAAATTCTTTTGAGGTTTTTCATACCTCATTAAGGTCTACCTATCGCCAAAGGATGAGCCCTAAAGGCTTTTAACACCTGAGGAAGTTCTCTCATAAGTCAACGTCATGAGAGAATTGCAACATTGAAAAGAATTACAAATAATACAAATCGAGCTCGTTCAATTTCAAATCTTACTTTGCTTCTTATCTATATTCTTTCTCATTATTAAAGAATAAATGGCTAATTTCAAACTGTCTACAAATCTATCGATGGGTAGATGCATTTCATAATACTTCGTCATACCGTCTTTTAAGAAAATATTCAAACATAAAAGTTTCTGTCTTAGACAAACTCGAGAATATTTTCTATTACATTCGAAGCCGTCATATGCATAGTTGAAGGATTATTTATATTTCTACTTCACATCAGTGAGTGATCGACTTGTTATTAAAAATCATGATTTTGACAGAGTAAAAATAAATATCACTGCTCATGGCAATTCAAAAGCCTCTTTCTTCTATTAAATCAACTTTCGGACGAAAAATAATGTTTTTTTTTCACCACATCGCTCTGTATTTTACCATGTTGATTTATATATACATATAAGTATGCGCTCATTCATCAATTCCTTCAATCATCAACATTAACTCATCGAAATGTTATCGCCAACTCGATTAGCAATTCTTATTGCTGGTATAGTAGCGGGAACCGCTATTGTAGTTGTAGCGATTGTCGTACCAATCGTTATACTAAATAATCCATCAAGGTCAGCTACAGGTAAGATGCAGTCTTGAAATTATTATATCAATTCCGATGTATTCCTCTCTGTATAGGTATTGTATCGACAACAATTCGTTCAACAAGTACTATTCTAATCGCTCCTGGTGCTGTGCTGTCACCGAGTACAGTTGCTTTATCAAACGAAAACGATCAATACACATTCAATCAAGCCAATAGTCCTTTTACTTTACAATTATCACAGCCAATCTTGGATATTGACAATTATGTTTTGTTTACAAATAATAATAATGAAAATAACAATACTCTACTCAACACTGTGAACACCGTCAGTACCAATACTAGTATCACAGCTGTAAACGGTTTTCCTGCTAGTGGATCAGTCTTACTCAGTTTAATTGCCCAAGATATCAATGGCTTACCAATTTTTACTTCATTCTACCTTTATTTTGGCAGCATATCGATGCCAGTACGTGTCTTGTTTGCCAATGGAAGCGTCGCATCTGGTGTTCGCGTTCAAATGAATCTTACCGATTATATTCTTGTTAGTCAACAGGGAATTACCAACAGCTCTGGTATAGTTACTTTTGAAAATGTACCACCGACAACAGTATCATTATTTGCGCGTACAACAGATAATCAAATAGGTTTAGGTGGAGTATCACCTACTCCCACTGGTATCACCATTACACTGATGCCGTTCATTAGTGGGACTGCTGGTAGAAAACGACGAACAACTAACCCTGAAAATCAATGGTTGACAGTCAATACGAATGGAAGTCGTTATTTACAAACGGAAACCGCATCGTTTACAAGTGAAGCTGGTGCAACTCAGGTGTACATCGAGTATCAGTTTGTGACAGCAGAAGTACCTGGTGGTTATTTTGGTTCACAGTTTAATGATTATTTTAGTATTACATTACGTTCTAGTACAGGAACGTATCGAACTCTATCGCAAAGTATGAATAGTCTTGGCTTAGGTGCTTTTAATTATACCACAGGAGAAACAACATGGAGCAATTTAACAATGCCAGTAGGCCCACAACTAGAACAAATCGAAATTGACCTTGGTGTTTCCAATGTTGGCGATGATTTATACCAGTCCGAGGTGAATGTTAGAAACTACGGATCAGACCAATGCAATATTAGTACTTGTGATCAAACTTGCAGTAGTCAATGTGCATCAAAACCCATCTGCTCCTTAACATGTTCCAATCCCCCATTGAAAAGTTGTCAATTTTACACCAATTGCATGGAAGCTGAAACAACATGTGGTATAGATGGTTACGCACTTGGTTATGGTTTAAAATATTGCACTAAATTTATGACTCGCGTCAAATCATTCAGTGCACAAGGTCAAACATGGATCTATTCGACAATGAATTGTTTACAAAAAGGAATGGTCTCATCTTTACAAAATTGTGAAAAGAATTGTGCCACATTGAAAGATTTAGCTTTTAGTTCACATGCAGCTTGTTATGTGAACAATGGAATATGTAATTTACCACCGAGTGACTGGTTAAGATTATTGACTGTTGTTGGGGCAGATCTATTGAATGATGCAGCTTTCTTACAAGCAATGAAGACGTCATCAGAATGCATTTCCAATATAATTAGTCGTATTGATACGGCGATTACCGATATACAGGAGAGTTACATGAAAATTGCATTAAAAATTCTTCGTAAATGGTTTAAATCTCTTTAATTTTTCTTTTGTGAATTACTTTTAATCAGTTTTTAGTTAGAAAAGTGTGTGTGTGTGTGTGTTTATCTCCTCCAAATCGATCAGTTGACCTATTTACTTGTTGTTTAAAGTATTTCAAGAACAATGAAGTTTTTTATTTCTCCGGATGAAAATTGCATGTCATCAATATGAGATCATTGAGATATGACAGATTATTATTGCATATGTCATTCTTGAGAATCAATTAAATATTTTCAATACTTTTTATTTTGAAGAATAAAGTCGTATTGACAATGATGTTTATGGATTATGTTGCTGTACCTTTTTTGTTTACGTTGATTTAAGTGACTAGTCTCTTGCTTTCTTTTTCAAGCAACGAGGATTGTTAGTTGGTATTAGTTTACTCAAAAGAAAGGATTTCATTTTAGAATATACAATACAGCTGAAACAAGGATATATATTGATTTCTTGTGTACGAGTGATTCAGACAGTTATCTGCTTTCGTTTTTCATCTTAAGACCATCGGTACATGAACCGCTGCAGATCACTCAAGGATGAAGTTCTTGAGGGTGAGGTAAGCTGCCATAACCGGTTTCATCCTTGCTTAAGGGAATCAGCGGATGGCTTAAGACTTAATTTGAATCATAAAAATCCAAATCGAATCTAATTACACTGTTACTATAGACTTGAATAATCTATAGTAATAGTAATTACCTGTAACAGTGTGAGACAAGCTGTCATAACTGATTTTACTATATCTAGAATACAAAAGAAGATGGAATTATTTCATATGCATGCATGAGATGTTCGATAAAATTTGGATACAAGTATATGATTCTGTTTCGTTAGACTAAGGTTGAACAGAATTAGAATTTGGAAATTTAATGACGAATAAGGAATATAGTCATTTATTTTATTTTCATGTGATTGATAGTCTATAGAAAGAGTTTTTGAGGTATGCCACAAGTAGACTGTGTAGGAAGCTCAGCTGTATTTATTGTTTAGTTATTATATGGGTACCACAAGGCTTTGAGTTTTTTTTTGTTCAAAAGGCTGATCTCGACTAGAACACATTTTTGGTGAAAAAAAAATGAAGTACTCTTACCCAAAAATTCCGAGTTTTCGAGCATTTTCTCGGAACACCTATGGTGTATTTTTGTATATAGAAAAATGTCGAGAAAAAGCGTGGAACTCCTTTAAAAGTATTTTTTTCGGAATTTTTTGGTTTTCAGAAATGTAAACAAAGTCTAGAAACATGTTTCCTGAGGAACATTAGACCAGTTCTATTGCAGGTTTTTGAAGGCTCAGTCATTTTCTGTGTATTCATGAACCTAAGACTACAGAAATCTAGTATAAGGTGGTAATGAAGAGAGCTGTTCAATCTATCTGAATATTGAGTATCGTCGTCAAGTCTAATTTTAAAAAATCTGATCGACTGGAAAAGATAGAAAAAGAATTTTTATTTAAATGTAAATGTCCTGGTCTTTGTTGAACGAGATATCAAACTATATTGAACCATTGAGTTGCTAATCGGTTTGAATTCATGCATAGATCGAATTCCTTGTATTGTACCTAAATTAATACAGACATAAGGGAACAAAAGCAAAAGCTTTTCTCACCTGTTGTTCGAAGTCTTTCGCTTCTTCTACTTCATTTGATTCAAGAAAGAAGATATGAACACCAGAAATATCTTTGTTAGATCTTCTTGCTGTTTCAAGTTATTGTTTTTGTGAGAATTCGTAGAAGTCTTTTGTATTTGACATGATAATGTTTTTTGAAAGTGTAGCACGTCTGGCGACCGACTTCAGTACGGCGCCTATACCGTCGCCAGCACCTTTACCATGACCTGTAGCTGTGAACGTCCAACAAGCATCCAAATCGAAGTCCATCTTATGATGAATCAGGTTTAAAATGCTGGCATTGTTCTTGAAATGTGCACATGCACCATCACTAAATGAAAGACGAGCGTTGACGTAGCACATAAACTATTAAAAAAAAAAGATTTATCTCACATAATTGATCTTTTTTACCAATAGAAAGTTTTTTTTGATAAATACGGTGAGAATTTTCTGTGTACAATGCACAAATTATGTTGAATGTTCCATATAATTGCTAATGATCGCCAAATTTCGCTGTTCTTTTCCAATGATCAGATGGATTGTAAATAAGGTGGCTTGATGGTAACTAAAAAATCCTTGTTGAACTTAACGCTGACGTATGAGTGTGTAATTCATTGAAAAATCTATCTGAGCCACAACAAAAGTCTTTTCCGTTGATTGACAGCGTAAGTCTTTGATATATTCACATTGTTCACGATTATTGTGCGTGTGAAGCAAGAATGAAGACCATGTTTCTTCAACTTCCGTTAATAGAGAGTCAACCGAGCCAGACATCTGCTGCAGATCGAACTTATTATTCACTTTCTTCCATAAAGACCATGAACATTCGTCATCCAAATCCAACATAATGTTATCAGTGAGAATATCTCTGATGTTTTCTTCTGGACAAGCATCACACTCACCATTAAAGCACTTTTCGTTCGAAATAGTGCAAACCATTTGAGTGATCAGTTCCTTCATATTGACCTTGTTACTAGCTGAGAAAGAACCTACATCGGTACATTTTCGGTAGTAATTGTTCCAAGCCTATAATGAAGTTAAGTTACATAAGTTACATTCGAATCAATATACAGCTAGCACAAACCTTCAATAACAGACCCATGTTTTCGTGGATAATACACATGCATGTGTCATGTGGTGTTGCAGTCTTCACTTCTCGTGGACGAAGAGTATTGAAAGTTGACCTTGAAACAGTATCAGGATGACGTTCGTTGAATATTTGATAGGCATCCAAGACAGTCATTTCTAAAAACCGAATTACCACAGATTGTCCATTGATTTTGATCGTGTCTTTGCAATTGGATGAGACTCGACTGATACCATCTTCACAATAGAACTTGATCACAGTATCAATTGTTGAGTCAGATAAAGGACGATTACTTTCCCGTAGACATTGTGGATAAGCCAAAATTCCATTGTTTTTTCGAAGAACAAGCGATCGTCGAGCTTGATTTGGCTTTAATGCGAACCTGATAAGTGAAAGAAATTTTTAGTAACATTTTTTGAAAAATGCGAAGACATCGAACGACATGAGAATAAAATACGCACCATTTCTCGATTTTTTGTCGACCCCACCACTTTGGGAGCAATTGTCATCAGGCAAACTTGTTCATTATCATCACTGTCACCGTATAACTTCTTCAAACCATCCAAAAATTCATTTGTTTCACATATCATTAGTTCGTGAGAATTTGGATCGTGCGAGACTTGAGACTTGCCATCTAATATGTCGCATAAACGATTAAGTTTTCTATACACCTCATCGACTTTTGGCTCGAATAGGCAATATTGCTGATCTAAATACAAATTTCGTTTTAAAAAATTCGAATTAAATTTACAAACTAACCTGTCATGGATCAGTTCTATGTTCAATAGTTCGAATACCTTTGATAATTCTTTCATTGATTTGTCTTTTTGATGTTGGATTTCATAGAAAGCATGGTCTGTCTCTTCTTCCATCGATTCATGGTCAGTTGTTTTATCAACAGGTGGCGATTCATCACCGTCATTTGACTCAGGTAAGATACCACTATCCATATGAGGATTCTCTTTCTCTTCTTCACTCAGATCATTAAATTCCACATTGGCAGGATCATCATCATTTTTGTCATCATTAACAGGGGAACCTTGTGTCATTGATTCATCATCACTTGGACTTCCATTGTCGTTCTCCTTCTTTGATTGATGAGTCATCATTTTCTTCGATTCAAATGTATAACATCTTGGGCATAACCAACTAATTCGGGTGTAAGCTACGTCATACTGACTGATCAAAAATTTCGATAGTTCGGATGACACAGCCTTTACTCCTTTTGGTATACATCCAGATTTATCATGCTTTAACGGATGTTCACAATTTTTTCGTCGCGGCATTAGAATAGATTTTAAAAAATAAAGAAGCACTGATGGGCAGTCGATATTTTCTGATACCCAATGATTCATCTCGTAATCTTATTCGTGTGAAGTCACAACATTTATGAATAAGACTCTATATCTAAAGATGTCCTTAAAGAGAAATGGAAAATCTATCATTTCGATAGTAATGTCTCTTTCGATTCCATGGTCTCATTTGTGGAAGACGGTATAACAGCAAATCTTTCCAGTTATCAGGGCAGGGTCATTAGTATGATTTCGTTCTGTAAGGATAGTATCATGGAAGTTGTTGTATTCCACGAGTAGAAGAAAATAAAAATTATTCAATTTAATTGAATACAATCTAAGTTGACGAAATATATCTATTGATATGTTCAGAGAAAATGCCTGAGCCTTCAAAACCTGCAATAGAACTGATCTGATGTTCCTCAGGAAACATGCTTCTAGACTTTGTTCACATTTCTGAAAACCAAAAAATTCCGAAAAAAATACTTTTAAAAGAGTTCCACGCTTTTTCTCGACATTTTTCTATATACAAAAATACACCATAGGTGTTCCGAGAAAATGCTCGAAAACTCGGAATTTTTGGGTAAGAGTACTTCATTTTTTTTTCACCAAAAATGTTTTCTAGTCGAGATCAGCCTTTTGAACAAAAAAAAATCGAAAAAAACGACCTCTCCAAAAAGTGGATGGGTCCTCATAGATTTACCCATATATAATGTATCGGATAATTTTTCAAAGTAGATGGGTAGGTAGCACGTCTGATAAACAAGTACAATGACAAAAAGGAAAGTGTAAAAAGGTGCTAGATATGATGTAGACACTAGGCTAGCCTGATATTAATCGAGCTTATATTGAATTCAAAAGATAAGAAGTGAAACTTCGTTCTATAGTTTCTTCAATCGTTTAGAGATAACTGCTTAATGCTGACCAACTCGATGATCAATCGAATGTCATGCAAATCATCAGTCTTCATATTGTCTTTCACATTGTAAAACTTCAAACCATCTAAATAATTCAGTAATGGTGTGTTGAAGAGAGGATGAAATAATACTATATTCAATCGTTTTTGAAGGAAAATTTTATGACCTCCTGGTAAAATTTTTCGACGGGAAATATACCAGAAGATGCGCCGTGAACAGGGCTACAACATATCAAAAATTTAGCCTGGAGTCTCTCAATTTGATAACACATTCGTAAGCGACACTGGAAGTTGGTACCCACAACTCTATACTCATTTGTGTCAAATTTCATTGTTTCTCATAAAAAATGGTTTTCAGAAAATTTTTCAAGTAGGCTAGTTTGTAAAAAAAAATCTCTACCATTTGAGACGTTCCACGCCTCAATCCGTAAAGTGATGACAGAGAAAGTCGATTTTTAGGACATAAGTTAAAAATTTGAAAAAATAAGGTCCTTGCTTTTTTTCTTATAGATCAATCGAAATGAGTTGATATTTGGGTTTTTATAATCACTTTTCACGGGCTTTCAGATAAGCATATCATATTCAAAATCTAAATGTTTTCCGCAGCCGACCTGATCGGTGTACTGGCGGACCCCCTCTTAATACACAATGTTTCACGGGTATTCTAACAATTTCAATATCATATTTATTTGAGACGTTATCAACAATGTGTTGTTTCGGTAGTAGTTGACTAAACGCTAATTGAATTAATTCAGGCTTTGTTATATGTTTCAAATTTGATTTTTCGTTCGGTTAACCAATCAGTGATTAATTGTTTTTTTCTATGCTGGTTTACGTGGTTCAAATTCTGGAGTAAGCTTATTATGCCCCGTGGCATTATCTATAATAATAGTAATATTCGCTGTTTTCCCATGTTCAAATCGGGGAGTACTGGCAGTACTGTCCATCCATGCAACGAAATGATCATTGTCCATTGCATGAATTTCATCGCACTAGAAAATGACTAAAGTACCTAGATGAAAACCATTAAGACTAATAAGCCTACTAATTGCCAAACGTTGTCCTATCAAAATTAAAACAAAACTCAGTTTAAAAGAATTATTGAGACAAAACTTTACTCAGTACCTTTTTCTTCACTTTGTCGAAGACGACCATACCCTTTATTATCAAACAACACTACATTTTTCTCTTCCTTTTTATTTATCCATGCCTCATCGTGATAGTACAAAATGTATTTGTTAGATCGTAACTGATCAAATTTTTTGAAGTAAACAGCACGTTGAACTTGAAAGGCTATTGAGTCCATTAAAACCTTTGATTTTTTGGTTTCTCTGTACTGAAAACCTAATTCTTTCATCTTTCAACGTAATAATGTTTTCGATTCAATAGGATATTCAGGATTTTCATTCAGCAGCGTTGATAGCAAATTCTCAACTGTTGGATACATTTTATCTTTCAATAATTGATGAAGTATTAATCGAATCGTATCTTCTTCAAGAATTGTTAATTGCATTTTGGGCGAAGAGAGCGGCTGGTTGGCGGTAATGAAAAATTTGACGAACGTGCAGATTTAACAGATTTATCTTGTTCATCCTTTAATTCTTCCATTTCATGTTTCAGCCAGTACACTGATCTTTGTGAAATATCAAGCATTGCTTAAAGACGATCAGTAACATTATCAAGAGGTGTCGAAGAACTATTCTTTTCTTCTTCAACAAAATCGATTACAGAAAATGCCAATTGTTTGAATTCTACTGAAAACTCTTTGGGCATCGTCAAATAAGGAAACAATCTTGTATCTATGTTGTTTTTTCCTGTTCCTTTTCTTTTTGAAAATGATGACATAAACGTGAGGCAAACATGATAAAAAATAAATCAATGAAATTATTATAATACGAGCTACTAAATACTCTGCCTGATATCTTATTACAATTACCAATAAATATGGGAGTATCCTAATATTTCATTTTTCCTTGCAATACCAGAAAAATTTTTTTTGTTCGTATTTCTTGAATTATATCTAAGTGAAAAGAACATATAATTCGTTACAAAGGCATTTTTACATATAAAAACACTATATATGAATAAAGTTCATGTATGATTCATAAAAAAGTACTATTCTAAATAGAAAATAAATATCAACATGATACTCAGGATGGTCGATAACCTATTTTCGTGGCACTCTAGTAATCAAGAAGATTATAGGGCTTCCATAAAACCATCTAGTTTTGTAGGAGACACCTTGGGCTATTTTTCCATATAAAAGAATTAATAAACTTCTATGGCAGTTCTCTAAACCCCAGCGTAGCTTTCCAGAGATTCTCCAAAAAATCAATCATGATTTTTGTCTTCAAAAAAATGTTTGCTTACAAAAAGTTGTTCTTGGATCTTGGCTAACAAACGGTGAAAACCGCAGGTCTTTATCTTGTTCCTATCAAGAGTTATTCAAAAAGCAAGCGACTACCTTGACTTCTGGCGCCGACAGTAATTAAGTTTTCAGATCTGCTCACTTACTAGAGCAGATGGCATATGTAGCCAATAGTATTGTTTCTGTTTTCTTTTTTCGTGTATACACACGCTTCTCATCGTACTTCATGGGATAAAGACTATCCTGTTAGATCGCTCAACAGCCTGTGACGGAGAGCAAAAATTAGGCTTTTATAGGCTATTTGACTTGCTCTATCATCTGGAAGGATCAAAAAATCAAAATGAAAAAATAATTTTTTCAAAATTCATGGTCATATTTGGAATCACCAAAGCCAATAACCTATGCCCCACCACATTTCATTCAAAACAAGATTTGACAGTTGGATCGATTCCCTCATTAGATTTGTGCTCAATAAAGTTAAAATTACTTAGCGCTTCAATGGATGGCCTTAAACAAGGTCGGCAGTACGAGAGTGAAATAAAAACATTTTCTCTACAAATAAACTGATCTATGAACAAGTCAACTTTTTATACCGTAAGTACCGCTCGTCTGAGGACTTGTTCAGCTCTTTCTTGGAGAAATGATGTTTTGGAACTGTCAGCAAACTATTTATTTTAATCAATTAATAATAACTAACCCCATATGCTCAATTTCCATTCCTGATTACCTTTGGTCAACTTTTATAGAAAAAGTTGACGCATTTAACAATTAATAATTAATAAAAATGAATCTCAGATTCAAATTCTCCATTCTGAATTATCTTTGATTAAGTTTTATGGAAAACAATCACTTTTATTTTCACCTTATTCTTCGACCAATAAATAAAATGTGGACAATACAAGCAAGGAAACAATTTATTCTTGTTAGACTCTTCTGTATGAGAAAGAGAATAGTAGTTTCAATAAGTAATATATGGATAAATTAGTATCGTTTCATAAATTTATTTATTTTTTCTCAATATTAAAAATTCAAAGGATTATTACTTATAATGTTAAGAGAAAAAATTAAAGTTTAGACAAAATAACATTTGTTAGTATCAATTGGAAATGCGAATTCTGAATCGGGTATTTCATCTAAATTCCAATAAATAAATTTATTCACACTTGTTGTAATTAGTTTTCCTGTCTTAAGATCATACTGTGCCGTAGTAGTTTTAATTGGTGTAGAATCGGTTTGTCTGATGTATAATCGACTTTGATAATTACTAAATGTATAAGCAGTTTCATTGTGTTGAATAAACCAAGTTAAACAAGGTCCACCACAATCTTGATCAAAGATGATTTTGTCATACGTTTTATTTTCCCCACCATAATTATTGACAATACCAGCCCAATAATCAATGCTTTTAAGAAACGCCCCTCGATTTGCAATACATGGATTTCCATTTTTCAGATTAAACGTATAAGTTCGACCTTCCCAAGGAACATATATTTCTTGATAGCTACTAATTGATGATGGATCCTCGCCAGCTGCATATATCTTAGAACTCAATCTCCAACGTATTTTATCAACAGCATAACGTTGTCCAGTTTCCAGAGTAATTCGATACCGACTAGGATTTGGAATTTGACTTGTTGTCAAATTGACTAATGAAACAATTAATAATAAAAATATAACAATCATCATACTTGTATTATTCGATAATAATATATTTCTTTTCATGAATATATTGATGAAAATAAAGCTTTATATAGTATGATTTGCAAAATGTTCGGAAAGTGTTTTCTCATATCAGATTACACTTAATGAATAAATGCTTTATCATGTGACATAAGCTATTTTTTAAAGAAATGCAATTAATTGTGACTGAGTATTTTAAATGAAGCACATGGTGACAAACAATAATAATGGAAAAAAAGCTTAAGCCTGAATAAATATTACGGCTTATGTTACCCATAACTCAATGATAGTGTATTTTTTATTTATGTAAATCACATCCATTATTTTCTAAGACATGCTTTTTTTTCGCCGTACATTTCAACCCAAGAGACGTAATCAAGCTTATTAATTCTATCGGAACAAATCCGGTCTAATGTCGGATTGCTTCGAATTTCCACTACTTCCATTAAAAATCGGCTGGTTCCACTCCGTTTTTTATCGAATTGCCACTGCTAAGATTCTGAATGGAATTTCATCAGAAGAGGTCCGATCGTTTTCGGTTTACCTCAACTATTATATCTCCTGGAATGCTGTCAGATCTTTCTGCTAGAAAATTATATGAAAGTTGAGCATAAAGTAATACTTTTGATGCTTTACTGTTTTATGAACTCATTTGAAGGTATATGATAAAGACTTTTTTCTATTTTTTACTTGATACTAAAACCTATTTTGGATGGCTCTTTGGTAAGATACTTCAAAAATGAGCATCAACAGTATAATTCTGTGCTCATTTTCTAACTATTTCAATAAAAAAATCAACCTAAATGTATCTTTATCTCAGGAAATAAATGCAGAAACCTTGGATTTAAATCCGAGACTTATGTGTACTGAAGAAAAGTGAATAAGACGTATGAGTCATCCTATAATGTGCCGACTAGAGCTCGCCGGGTACGAATCCATATCCGGATCTGAAAATTTTAAGTTGATCTAGTCTAGGTACGTTCTAAGTCCGTAAATTATTATTGACCAGAAGAAATATTCATTACATATAATAATTCACGCTTTGATTTTCTTTAGTTTTTGTTTATTTTCTTGAGAAAATGGTGAGTTTATTTATGAATAAATTAGAATTTTGTATTTGTTACAATGGTACTCATTATGATGCTCTTTTACCTTTTCAAGATAATCCTCAACAATTTGTACGACACTTTGACTTAATTAACATGAGTTTATAATATGAAACATGCTTTAACTAAAAAAAAAAAGTGATAGAATTCAAAAACTGAGGAAATTCGAAGCAATATTACACTGCAGGAGGTAGTATTTTGGATTTTTCTCACTTGGTGTACGAGATCTTAGGGTTATTTTTCTATAAGACATAGATCTCATCAAGACACATCTTTTGCCACTGAATTGAAAGAATAAAAAACCTGGGGAAGCGAGCTACCATGGATGACGCTGTAGTCGACTCTATCTAGTAATCATTGACTCAACTCCCACAGTGATTGAGATTGTGTCTACCGAGATTATGGTCATAGGTAATCTCATGGATCTATGATATATAGAGATATCAGTATTTTCATAATAATCCACCAATATTAATAGCTATTGAGTTGGAATTTTTTCCATTTGATAACTCTTATTAGTAGCGACAAAACCATGCTTCTAGAACACCTCAAAACCACTAGTCACCTGAGACATATTCACGTACACTGGCCCCAAGATACAGATTTTGTGCATTTTTGGACCCTGTTTAGGTAACTTTCACTTACAACGGCGTGGGAAGCAAATGTCTATCCAACTCAAGCATAAACATCCACCATCCACGAAATGGTATGGTCGACTCATGCAGCATCATCGTCTGTTGCTTCAAAAACCAAAACAACAAAAAAGGTTCCACTCAATGAAGCTTATGTATTTGAGAATTCATTTATACATACATTAAGAAAGCCAGTACATGGAGTCCGAAACGTGGTGCTAGGAATGCCTTCTTACCTCATGATGTTGTAAGCATGGACGAAAGTCCACTCAGTTTATTCGGTGATCAAA
>JAJEKB010018933.1:0-25082 GCA_022393335.1 Macrotrachela quadricornifera
TGTTTCATTTTCGTTTACTTATACGATATCTTGAAAATTGAATATCTTGGCCAGAAAGACGTGGTGGCCCAAATGCTTTTGAGGCTTTTCATACTTCATCGAGATCTATTTGTAGCCAAAAGATGGGCTCTAAACTCGTTGGACACCTCGAGAGGTTCCCTCGTGAGAGAACATCAGCGAGAGCAACGCGAATAGGAAAGAGAGTTTGGATTAAATTCCACACAGGTTATGATATACTGCAATTTTTACCAATTTTTCAAAAATTTTTAGAGAATTTGCTAGCATCGTTAGAATATCTGCCTCTAACTTTGACTTTTTTGCATTGGATGTTGGTGTGAGGTATGATAATTCGAACGAATAAACTGAAAATAATTCACAGCCACACACTATTTATTGAATTCTCGGATTTAAGCATGTATATAAGTGTGTGCGCGGTAGGGGATGTAGTAGTAACATATGGAAAGCTTCCCAACACATTTTTATTTTATTTTGCTGATAACTGTGATCAGAAGATCCTAACAGTATGAGTTATAGTGAGCTTCCCAGCACATTCTCTCTACATCTTCTATCGTTTTCTGACATGTCAAGCTTTCAGTATAACGATATCCCAAGCAACGTCGGGTACTACCGCCAGTATATTCAGATAGATTGATTGATTGATAAGTGAAATTTTTTAAAGATACACTGTCTACCTTTTCAAAATGTTATGGACCGTTGAATTTAATCAGTCTTTTACTGAAATTGCATATAACTAAGAAATAACACAAAAAAAATTTGACAGTATTGCCATCAATCTAATCTTTCTTAAAAAGTGTTAGAATCGTATTTCTTCTTCTAAACTTACAATTTTTTCAATATGTTTTACAAATATGAAGATCTCATCTCGTTTATTCATTAAATTACCGGCATAAAGATTAGCTTCTTCTTCGAAAAATCAATTAATGGTACCCTCACGTAAGCCGCTTCGCCAGTGTGGAAAGTGTCCCTAATAAGAGAGTTTGGTGTAACAGTCGTCTTCTTTAATTTTTGGTATAGTATATTGCTTAAAATCACTTGAAAACGCTGAATAAAGCAGAAATAATGTACCATGGATAGTGCTGTTCTTTTCATCTTCGCAAGATTCGTCGGCTAACTTTCTTGAATTCTTTTATATACATTTTCGACGGTACAACAAATATGATAAAGTTGAGTGACGTGGGAATGAATGAGACGTAGTAGCCAATCAAAAACCACCATGGGTTTCTTGCTGACTTCATGCAACCAGAATTGAACAAGATAATAAGTCGAGGTATACCCAAGAGAATAAGAACTAAAGAACTCACTAGAAGATGTTTGTGTTGCTGAAACATTTTACGTAGATGATGTTTGTACAATGATTTCTTCAGCGCGGTGGATCGATGAAAAGCAGTAGTGATGATGATTACACCAGCTGAAATGAAGTTGAGTGCAAATGGGCAAAGAAAATGAAAACTGTTGACGATCGAATTATATGCATTTATACGAGAGGAGTATTGTACCAAACACCATGTTCGCTCTTCTTGTTCATCGTCGGCTAAGTGTCGATGAAATGGTTCTTGGATCAGACTTGTTGGTGTACATAGGATAATAAAAGCGATAATCCATGATGCGAAATGACGACTTTTCGTTTTATCAAATTTGGTTCCTTTAGTGACGGTGAACGCTCTTTCTACATTCACAGCCGCAGCTAACCAATCGCCAATGATTGGTACAGATCGCAATATAAAATCTAATGAGACGCAATGAATATGGAGTGTAGTTCGATTGGATAAGAAGGAAAGCTGCGAGAGAATGAGAAAAAGTAGTTTATATGCAAATAGAACAACAGTTAGAATGGAGGTGACAGATATGGTGAGCAGATAGAGGCCACAGCCCACTTCACGACAAACTGATGTTTGAAATGTCATAGTGGAAAAGATACTACTCACAAGACCAAGCAAGGCAATAATGGTGGTAAGTACAATACTAAATTTTAGCGCTGCTGTTTGTCGTGTGAAAGGTAAGTGTCGTCGTATTTGATAGCCAAGTATGACATCAAGTGATAGACTCACGCCTTTAGTAGAAAACTGACATCTCGTCCCGTAATAACATTCTGGACATACACAAGCTATCGACATTGGACAATCTCGTCCTTTATAACAACGTCCACCATTCTCACAACCATTCATTTCTCCACAATCGTGGGTCTGATTAAAGTCGTAAGACAAACAGTTGGCTTGGCGCTCTAGAGTACAGATGCACATGAAAGAAGCTTCATCATCACGAAAACACATAAGATTTTTTCGTTCTCGACATGCAACATGTAAGTATTTCACACGATGTAATGTATGAAAATGGCTTGTCTGAGCGTTGAGCACTTCGTCAATGCGTGGGCAGCGTTTTGCAGGTGTTAATTCTAGAGCATACTGCGACATAGGAATGTGATTGAACTGAACAAGAGCTAGATAGTACTCTTTATCGATTTGAGCAAAAAGCAGATGAAATGGCAAGTCTTGGTGCATGTTGATGAAGTCTTTATCAAAAGGAATTCTACCAACTATGGTCGTTTTTAAAGGATGTGCCTTGGCGTGTACGGTAATGAATTGGGCAAGGAGTAGTTGTGGTATAGCAACATCACCAGAAAATGATATTTGTATTTTTGAAACGGTGTGTTCACACAATGGACCCGAAAAAGTATCGGGACATATACAGGTGAAACGATCTTCGAATAACTGCTGATCGTTAGGAATGCAGATTCCTCCGTTCTTGCATGGATTCATGCGACACGTAGACTGTAAATAACATCGAGGACCTCGTTTGCCAAGTGGACAAAGACAAGTTGAGAAACTGACACATAGTGAATCCTTTGAGCAAGAACATTTAAATGGCACATTGCATTGTTTCCCTGACCAACCTGGATTACAGCGACAAAATGTCTCTTTTGTGTTTACTACTCGTGTACACTGCCCATGACGACCGCAACTCGGTGAACAAGAAACGTCCAGCAAACTTTGAATTGAAAATAAAGAAGGGATTGTAAGTCGAGTAGCGATTCGATTTACTGGAAGAAAAAGAAAGGGAATATGTAGGATCCAGCTGGAATGATAACTGAGATGCAATTTGTTGTATGCATCCACTCTTACACGATATTTCTTTGTCAGATTCTTTGGTCGTGAGCGATAAAGAAGGTAGATATTTGTTTTATTTCCACACTCACGTGTGGGTATATACATAATTTGTTCATGAGAATGGATAACATCATCGTTGTCTAACAAACTGATTATTATTTCAAATGGAACTCGGCAATCTGGAGCACAAATAAAATCGAATTGCACTGTTAGACTTACTCGTTGACTTTGAAACTCGCATCGACTACCAAAATAGCTGGGTGGACAAAGGCACTTGCTCGAGGTGTCACTCATGATGAAAATACCTCGATTACATAGCCATTTAGTTTGGAAGTTGTCTTCTAATGATTGAGCGTTCCTAATTTGATTGATAGCAGATTCAGTTGTTAGTTGAGAAACACTGGACGCTAATGGTTCAATTCTATTTTGCACGGTAGAATGCTCCAGTCGAAAGTAAGGATATGTCAAATCTCTCAAAGGGATGTCGGATAATCTATGAAGGATAGCTAGTTCTTTAGAAGAACGGCAAATGCTTTCCCTTACTTTTGCATCCGGACACGTATTTGACCGGCATAATTGCGATACTCGTATACATGTATTACTATTCCGACACCGATAGCGATCTTGTAAATAACTTCCATGTAATGTACAATGCTGACGTTCGTCCGACGCTCCAAGACAGTCGATAATCCCATCATTTACCTTATCATAAGGCAAACAGAGAGCAGTTTCATCCACTGGAGAGAAGCATAAATGTTCTTCAGACATACACTCAGGCTTTCCACAATGACGCTCTTCAGATCCGTTGGAACAAGTCCATGCTCCATCACATCGCGTATACAAGTTGTCGCAAGGCCAGTCTTCACAGTGAGTTTCATCTGTTTCGTTATTTTCATCTGGTTTGATGTGCTCATATCGATTACACAGATGCTGAAAATTGAATCCTTCATTTTCTTCCGAAACCCATCTAGATTCATCCTCACCGCCTGTACACTGCGTAACAAAATCGTAGGATGCTACTCCATGACGACATTTGTTTTCTGACTCGCAATAGAAGCGAAATCGACGATCGGACAACGTGCAAGATCCATTGTAATTTTCATCAGCTCCACCAAAGCAATCAAAGTTTCCATCAACAAGACGATGTCTAGAAATGCATTTGGATGTATTGGGACATTGATACAGAGATGAATGATGGCATAGCGTATTATTTTCTAATATGTCGATTGTTAGGGCCGATTGCAAGAAAAGCATAACGTCATGAATAGTCTTCATTCCAAGTAATTCGACAGGAGAGCAGGTGAAGTTGCCAATAACTTTAGTAGCTGGATAAAATGGAATTCTTTTGGGATCAAAGCATAGATAATGTGGTAGAGAATATGGTTGATGATTAAAAGTATATTTGATAGTTTCATTTCTGTTGAACGCAAATCTTATGTGACCGTCCAAAACGGGATAGAAAGGGAATACAAGGACATCAGGAAAACATACATTTGAAAGATTTACTTCACATTGTTGCAATCCTCTTTTGCAGAATGTTTTCGTACAAAGTGTGTCACCCATTGGCTTTGTAGCACAAAACAAGAGAAACCAGCAGTCATACGATAAATGTGAATTATATTCGTATGAGTAAAAAGCATTATCTAGTTTACTAGTTCGCATATTTCTACAATTTTCTAGTTCAGTGATAACAAAGAAAGTATATATTCGTTGTCCATCACCACAAACACCATATTTTCCTGGTAGCGGACGATCAGCTTCCTCGCATCGAAACGCCGGATCATACATACATTCTATGAATGGCAGAGAAGAACTATAGCTCTCAAAATCGTATTCGTCCGAAGAATCCAGGCAGTCTGAGTTAAAAGGACTGTCATTGAAAAAACTTTCAGGTATACATTGACCATTTCGGCAACGAAATTCGCCATCCTTACATTCATTGATCTCCAGTTCGAAGCAGCCAGCTTCATCCTGTCCATCTAAACAATGAACGTGTCCGTCGCATATTTCACGCCAGTCGAGACAGTTAGCCGGCCCCGGTCCTCGATCGCACTTAAGATGAATGTAACATGAGAGATACGTAAAATTGAGAGAATCTAGTTGAAGTCTATTTGTCTTTGCTCGAAACGTAGCTTTTACAATTTCATTAAAGGTCATCGAGACATTGAATGTATATTGGCAAGTCGATCCAAACCATGGTGGTGTACAATTATGGTAGATTTGAGAAGAAAACGATTCATTCAACTGTTCCAAATATTCCTGATATCGCTCAACCAGATCAATGGGAGCAGACCATAGTAACAAATCCTTTGACTGAATATTGGCACTTCTCATCTCCTTGAATCTTAATGTTTGAGATACGTGATTCGATATTTTCCTTGTTTGAATATCATTTTCTTCTACCGGTCGAAAGCAGTATAAAAGACGAGAAAATACTGTTTCAAAACGTCTGATTTTATGCCAGTTCGCAGTATCGTCTACAACATGGTATAGGAAGCAATCATGATAGAATACATTTGATGTATTGTTTCTTATCCGTTCCGTTAAAAGAAGCTCAAAAGAGGATGCGTTTAATTGCTTCAATAGTACCAAAAGTAATAATAGTAGCATTATGTGGTCTTCAGACTACGATTGAATGTGGAAAGCAGTCAGCTTATATGACACTAATATTAACATAGTTGATCGGACACATAAATCACGTCTAACTATCCTAACAATTTGTTATTACTGACTGAGATAATTATATTTCAAAAGATATATATGGCACGTCTTACTCTTTTTGCCATGAAGTATTGTGATCATGGTTTTCTAGATTAACATGTCTGCTTGTAATTCAAAGTTTGCTCAAGTCATGATTTCCTGGACCGTTTATTGTAATCTACGACAGAATTATTTCTTCACGATATATGAATCGGTTTTATGAAATCTAGAGGTTTTTCACTATAATAAACAAAGTGATTTTTATGTGAACAATCTGGTGGATGAGGATGAGATGTGTTTTAAACAACATATCGGACCGCGACCCTTTTCATTCTATTTTGAGGACTCGTCGGGTGGATCAAAAATCTACGTAAATGTGATCTACTAAAATTAAGTCGATAGAAAATTAAAATGATCTTCTACCAATATTAATCTTAATTAAATTTTAAAGTTGTCTCTGAAAATTAATAATGATTATACAAATAAATCAACGCATCAAATGAAAATAGATTAATCGAAATTTTCAGTAAGCAGAAATGATTCTGCTAATTTCAACATTTGCTTGTCTGGGTCTATATAAATAACAATCCAAAGCTTGTTAGAAATTAAATTTTTAAGGCTCTTGATTGGTCTGGAGCATAAAATAAAATAATAGAGATTGTATTTATACCGATGCGTTTTGTCTTTCAAAATAATATCGGGTGGTCCAGAATAAATTGGTAGTTTAGTATTTCGAAATTTTCTCTATATAATCTGAACCATTTTTGATATTTTTTTATGAGGCTCAAATACATCTAACTTTCTAAAGTTTTGTTCTTAACAAATTCAGATTTTTTTTGTACGATTGTACAAATAAATTAAATCATCGAGGAAGGCTTTTTTTTGTACAATTAAATGTACTCTTTCTCGTGATATATATCCAAACCGTTTTCAACTAAGTACAATAAATCGAAAACCATATAATTTCTTAAAACTGGGTGAAATACGATCAAAATTAAGATTATCTTGCTTATTTCATTGAAAAAAAGAGCATATCTAAGTTTAGATACTTAGGTGCAATGCGACACTCTTTTTTTCTGTAACATTGAGTTAGAATAATGGCAAAATATAAATTTTTAATCAACGTATGCATTTTTTTCTAAATGCTATGCAATTACTGTTGATCCAAGCCGTATTTTTACAAAACCTAAAAAAGACAACTGCGATGCGCTACACACATCTCAATATGAATATATCTTTAACTAAAGCATAAAAGACGAAGCTTTTCGCGCGCTATAAAAGCGCTAGTTATTCCTTCCTAATATCCCAAAAGGTGAACCAATGAAATAAAACTTTAGAAAATTAAATGTATTAGAGCCTCACAACGTTGTTTTTTTTAAATTTTTCATACTTACAGTTGAGATCAAATGTCATTATATAATCTTGTAGAAATTTTCACGGCGCATCTCTTGGTAATTAAAGTATCAAAAATGATTCCGACCATATAGAGAAAAATTCGAAATACTAAACTACCTCTTTATTCTAGTCTACCCGATATTATTCTCTATCAGTTTGCCATAATACAGATTTTCATTTGTGATTCATGCATTCTCAATGTTATCGTGGCAAGAATGAAAAATCTGTAGAATGCACGATTTATCGATTTTTTTTATTTTCACACCCAATCCTGTCTCTGCGTATTAGTCCAATAATACGTCATCATTAACACATTCAGCACGATTCAATTTTCTTAGAAAACTTCTTTCAAACACCCATTTCTTCTAAGAATTTACTTCTGATAAATGCACTTGGCGATCTTTTTGTGTTGTTCGTACGATTATTCATTATTCCCTTATCTGTATCATGACGTAATGAGTTACTTTGGCACTAGTATGAAATATCCCTCAAGTTATTCTTGCGTTTTTTTGCATCTTGGAGATAAGACACGTAGGAATAGAGAGCGAAATTTCCAGATTTTTCTTCGTTACTTTTATCTTGGTGATATTATGTATAAAATCGATTCACATTTCGAGACAGTTCACATGTCGTGCACAGAAACTGATACAGAAGAAAGCTCGCGCTCCGTAAGTGAGGTGAGCTCTTTAGATGATGATTTTGATGAAATGCGTCTTGAATCTGAAAGTTCCGGCGAAGAAATGGCTGTTGACGAGGTGAATTCAAGTGGTTGGTACGAAATAGAACCGGGATCTGATGCAAAATTCATAGAAGATTATGGACTTGTCGAAGAAGTAGTTTCTGCTTCAGAAGATAACATAATCAATCCTATCGATTGCTATCGACATTTCATCACGGACGAAATCATTAGCCTTATGGTATTGGAAACTAATCGATATGCCGAACAACACATGCAAGCGCATAAGATTAGCAGACGGTCAAAACTTTGTCAATGGAAACCGGTCACTAGTGAAGAGATGCTAAAGTTCTTCGGAGTTGTCATCGAGATGGGATTCGTACAAATGCCTGAAATGAGCCACTACTGGAGTAGCAGCCAGTTGTACGGGTCAGAGATTATTCGGAATACTATGTCGCGGGAGAGGTTTGAATTACTCCTCAAGTTCTGGCATTTTTCGAACAACGATGACAAAAAACCGAACGAAGACAGGCTGTTCAAATTGAAACCGCTCCTGGATTTATTGAAAGATAAATTTTCGTCAGTATATATACCTGGCTCAGTTATTAGTATCGACGAAACTATGGTGCGGTGGCGAGGTAGACTTTCGTTCAAGCAATACATTCCTGGAAAAGCACACAAGTACGGTATAAAGATGTACAAAGTAGCAGCAACCAATGGATATACCTGGAACTTTATGATTTACACTGGTCAGCAAGATTCCATAGCAGGTCTTGGACATGCTCAAACAGTGGTGTTGAGTTTACTAGATGGTCTTGATGGGCGTCGTCGAACTGTTATAGCTGACAACTTCTTTACCAGTATTTCTCTTGCGGAACGTTTGTTGGAACGTCATACGTATCTTATTGGAACACTGAGACGTAATCGTACCGGATCGGGAAGCGAGGTTCTTCAGCCAAACCTTAGACGTGATGAAGTTTATGGATTTGAAAACAAGGATGGAATCAAACTGATTATGTGGAAAGACAAAAAGGATGTACTGATGATATCTACAAAACCATCGCATTCAGCAACTGTGGTGGATACTGGAATTAACAATAGACGAAATGAACGCGTCGTAAAGCCACAAGTCGTGTTAGAGTACAACGAAGGAAGACAAGGTACTGATTTATCCGATCAGCTATCGGCATATTACACATCTCTCAGACGGTCGATAAAGTGGTACCGAAAAGTGGCATTTGAACTGGTTTTTGGAACCGCGTTAGTAAATAGTTATTTAATATATAAGGAAAACTACGCTACCAGTAAAGTGTCCATTCTGCAGTTTCGCGAAAGTCTTGTTCGATCTTTATTACTTGGCATGCCATTCGAAAAGCTACAACCGGGTCCGAAACAAACACCAACAAGTCAACCGAAGCGCAAACTTGCCGATCACAAGCTCGAAGAAAAAGAAGGTTATGCTCGCGATATCCGACGACGCTGTGCCGGTTGTTATGAGAAAATGAGAAAACAAGAATCAAGAGAAGCAAGCGCGATGGCAGTAAGAAGTATAAAAACTTTTTGTTCTGATTGCGACCAATTCTTGTGTCTGGATTGCTTTAATGAAAAGCATCACTCTACATAATAAAATAATTGAAGCATTCGCGAACATAAAATCGGTAAAGAAGTGATTGTCTCTCTTTGGTTAGAAAAGAAAAGCAAATAAAATTGTTCTTTCATCGTTTTTCTCGTTAGAGCATAGAGTGAGCCACCGGTGGCTCACACCGTGCTGAATGTGTTAAATAAAAAATAAATGTATAGGCTTTTTTTATACTCATACTAGTCTTCTTTTAGAAAATGATGCTTTGTGCAATTCATATTATACAAAGATAACATGAATGTGAACCTGTACTAATGCTATGATCGAATAAATTATTCTTTTTTAGTATGCGTTAAGAGTCAATGTGTCACTCGAAAGTGCTTACATTATATAATAATTGAAATTAATTTTCATATTTAAATGTGAAATGCACAATTGATTGTTATAGATGCACATTATATACCAAGCAGATTGTAATAGTAATAAGAGGAAGAGATAGGCCGAGAGTAAAAAGGAAGAAAAAACACAAGACTCATGTCCTCATGTGCTAATTTTTCGTACACTTTCGTTCATTCTACCTGAATAAAGGTGATCGGTTTTAAGAGGTATGACTCATGCCTATTTATCAATAATTTAACTCGTTTGTTCCGAAAGAAATGATCAAGATTATCGTTCTTCCTTTTGTGAAAATCAATCCAAAAGAAAAATATCAGCATAAAAACTAGAGCGACTTAGATCAAATGTCTGTATATTTTTCAATCATTTCTGAATATACTCTTTGACATAAACACCTATTGGTTGTTCGTTGGTTATACTATATAAATTATGAGGTGAAGCAAAATGACACCGATGAACCAGTTCAAATCCTGCACGAAATTTCTGCTGTAAAATCTGTTTTTGTGAGTCTGGAAGTAGAGGGAAGAAATGAATCAATAAAACAAACTGCAGATATGTATAGGCAAAAAAAACACAGTTCCAATGCTTTCGTAGTCATGCAGTTTTTTCTTCTTAACCAGACAGACAGAGTCTTTAGAAAAAATGCGTAAAAACGCATTAGAAATTCATAAAAGCGGCGTTTTTACGAAATTTTAATTAGTTTTTCTTTGTAGAATCCACAAGATCTTATTCCGACTTAAAAAAAACTCCGTTATTTCGCGTTATTCATAGCCATTTTACTCGTATTTACTAGCTCACTTATGAACATATTTTCATACGTCAGAAATCACTTCGTTTTTTTAATGTTACTGGAAGAGGTTTAACTCGTTTTCGCAAATTGCAAGTTAGGCATATTGTTGTACTGTAAAATATAGTGCATATGCTGATGTTGTTTCATCTTTATCTTTTCAACTCGTATCCCTTATCCCTGAGATGGGAACCGGAAAGATGAGCACGAGGAAACATGAGCACGCAAGCGCCTGAGTGAGGGTGAGGGCGCAGATCGAGAAAAACTGGTATCGACAGATTCGTATATCTGTGTCCATTTATATGAGCCTTGTTTTTTTTATTTTAATCGATATTAGGGTCCTAGACACTCACGTGCTCATCTTTCCTCGTGCTCATCTTTCACTAACCCCCCTGAGATATACCCCTACATCAGTATCCATCTCGTAAATATTTATGCTCATACCTTGCTGAGTACATTCCTACATTAAAACCCACATGGATGTACATCTATATCCTAGCCGTGTGGGTATAGATTTGTATGTTCCCCATACAGGTATATGTGTATACGTTACCCGTGTGGGTAAAAGTCAATAGATTACCCTTAGAGGTATATCGGCGTGACCACATATTACAGAATTTCATTTTTCCACATTACCACTCCTCTAACTTCGTGATAATAGAAGCAAACCATCTGAAATTTTTATCATAGATAAGGTTTATAGAGATTTCTTACCAGTAAAAATTTCATCGATTTCTCTTTGACCATAGCTGAGTTATTTAATAAAATGTTCTCCATTAAGAAATTTCAAAAAATGGACAAATTTTTTTAGGGTAGCTTGGATTTTACTGTTTTCTTACGAAATGTGATGTCACACAAACAAACTTTATATATAAAAGTTGTTCAGCTTTTAACAGGCTCTTAAAATATCAAATGATTTTTGATGCAACATAGCTGCATCAAATAAAAGATGTATAATATCATCGTTACGAAATTTCACCATTTTTTTTGATTTAAGAATAAGGAAGGTTTTATCATCTGAAATTTCAAGTAGTTGAATTACAAATTCATTTTCAGTTAATCCACAAGTATTACAGCAACATTTTCTTTCATTCAATAGTTCAGTTTTATTGTCATAACAAAAGCTACATCATAATTCCTACTAATACATAATAAGAAGAAATGTATAACAAACAAACAAAAACATATTAAAAGTTGAATGTAATTTCTTCTGTACTATTTGAGTAAATTTTACATTCAATTCTATTAACATCTAAAACAATCATTGAATGTATCTTTTGAATATCTAGTATAGTAAGCATGTTCAATTTCACTGGTTAGTAATTCATCAATAAAAATTGAACGATTCTTTTGTTTAACCCTTTCAGTCCCGGTGGGATATATATTTCCCACCTAGCGAAAATTTTGTATTTTTCAAAAATTTCGGATTTTTTTGAAGTTTTTAAGATCTAGAAAGAATATTTTCAACAAATATTCGTAGTAAAGATATATTTATGAAGAATTGCATAGATATTCTTATGAATAGAGATTATTGGTTAGTGTTTCGAAGCGTGTTCATGTGATTCTCCAAAGTTTTCCTCAACAATCCAAATTTTTGAAAACTTGCGTTATGAATCATTGAGTCGTGATGAAGTGTATACAGGAAAAAATAAAGAACGATCTTCGTTATTAGGAGAGCATGTAGTTATGTCATTAGTAAATGGAATAGGTATGAAGGATCGTCATCTATTTTTTGATAATTATTTCACCTCCTTATTATTACTCTACAAGCTAAGGAGAAAAAAGATTTCAGCCACCGGTACAATTCAATCTAGTAGAAAATACTTTCCAACTGAATTGAAGAAAGATGAACAATTAGAGAGAGGCGATTATCGATACCTAACAGCTAATGGAGTTTCTGTAGTAAAATGGATGGACAAGAAAGAAGTTCTAGTCGCATCAAACTACTTTGATCCTGAAGTTTCAGATAAAGTTACTCGACGAGACAAAGATGGAAGTAGAAAGCAAGTTTCTTGTCCATTAGTAATTGCTCAGTACAATAAGTACATGGGAGGAGTCGATCTATCGGATTAAAAAATAAGATATTATACAATTGATTGAAAGTCAAACAGGAACTGGATGAGAATATTTTTTCATTTTCTTGGAACATCAATTGTGAATTCATTTATCTATTATAAGGATCTTTCTAACAGTAATATTAGTACAGTAGAATATATATCATGTATTAGTACCGCACTGATAGGTAACTATTGTAGTAGAAAACGACTAGGAAGACCTTTAGCAATGAGTAATCAGAAGAAGATTCGAATCGAGGAGAACATTCGTGATGCAGAAAATTCGGAACAAGCACAATTGTTAGCTCATTTACCCGATGTTGTTTCAACTTATCGTAGATGTGCCTATTGTAGTACAAAAGAAAAAGAAAAAAGAACGAATGTAATATGTATTTTTTGTGGTGTTTGTCTCTGTGTAAAAAATTGTTTTTCGTTGTATCATCAAAACTACCTATATCAACAATGATCTGAATAAATATGAACTCATAAAACTACACAATTTTTTGTTGTAACTTAACCAGATGTTTCGTAATACCATCTAGCCACTTATCGCTACATTTTTTCAAACTTAAACTCGATAAAAAAAAGTCGGGACTGAAAGGGTTAACCAAATTTAAAAAATCAGTAGCATTTTTTCAAAGTTTACCAACCATAACATCTTGATAAACCATTCGTTTAATTGTTCCTCCAAGTTCATCGACTACTCCTTAAAATCTTTCCTCACGACTAATCATCTGTTTCGGCTACAATTTTTTAATATTACTCGTAAGTAAATAATTATTTTAGCATAAGAAAATTATTGCTCAAAGACACTATAAATTTACTTTCAAATTGTGCTTTAGCTTCATTCATCTTTGCCATGATTATTAGCAAAGAAATTCCATGATAATTTGATTGAAAACTATTAAGATAAAAATGTCAAATTTTTAAACAAATATCTCTACTTGAATTGACATGCACTTCCATCACTTAATATAATTAACTCTTTCGATGATGGTACAAATACTTTTATATGTGTTAAAATGCGTTCAAGACATTTAGATACTGTATACTTATTGTGTGGTAGATCATTCGATATTATAATCATTGGATAAGTAGTCGATTTAGTCCATACATAAGCAGTAAATAATAATAATTGTTTTCTTGACCAATGTGCATTTTGAATTTCATTTAGTTCGACGATAGAAAAAAATTCTCGGAATAATCGACTTGTACTAAACAAAATTCTCCATTTAAATTTTCCTTCACTAATTCAAAAAAATGATTGTTGTCATTTAACAAAGACATAAAATCAAAAATGTTTGATCCTATTTTCTAGTATTTTAACACATTCAAGAATAGAACCTTCATAATCGATTTTCACAGCTCTACAATCTGTAGATGTTGACCACAACGTACATTTATTTATAATAAATTCATCAATAATTTTATTTTGAACTTTATCTTTAAAAAATGTATCACATATATTGCACTTACTGAACATACATAATTAATTTGTATCATCACAAACAATTAATTGTATAAATGAATTTAAACTGATGGACTTCAATTCATGTATGTGCTCATTTAAAGATTTTGAAAGAAGAGTAATAATTTCATGATATAAACAGACACAAACATTATGTAGTGTTGATGATTTACATAAAACATTTAATGGTCGTAAGTCTTGAAACATAGATCGACCTACTTTAATATCTGGATTTTCTTCAAGAAATAATTGATATAATTGACGACGTGAATAAAGTAGATAACGTTTTTGTAAAATTTTTTTAACATCGTTTGCTTTAAAAGTAATTACATCTCTTTCACCTGCATCTTGATAACTGAAATCGTCACGATAATAATATTGATCAATTTTATCTTTAATAGTTGTCGGTAATGATCAATTTACCCGTTCATATCTATTGTTTAACTTCAGTATGCATAAATCTTGAGCTATCCGATGAATTAATTCGATCTGTTTATCTTTATTTATTGGTAATACATTCGTAATTCATTTTAATGCTTTGGTCTTCGGTTGTTTTGTTGGAAAGAATAACATAAATGGTGATGAACGAACTTGATTTTCTTTTCCTTTGTTTTCTCAAAAAACCTACGAAAATTTTCGTGTTGACGTAAACATAATGCATTTAATTTATATAATGATATTTTTGCACAAACCAATCGTCTACGTTTACGATCTTTTTCTTTCATTGTCTGACTCAATCGGCCAGCTTCTTTTTTTCTCGACAGCGTCGAGCTCTTTCAGCGCCAGAAAGAAACATTTATAGTATTATGTTATAAAAGGATCGAAATCTACATAATTTAGTAGTAAAGAATGACATATTTTCATTATATGATGCAGATTTATAAGATGGTATACTTACATTTTTGATAGAGTTAAAAAGCTGTATGTAAGCTAAAGAATATGCATGCATATTTTTTCATAACATGAACTTTCGTAACGAATTATTTTATGGAAAAATTCGCAGAAGTATAAATAGGCTTTCACAAAAACCAGATCATTTGATAGCTCTCGAATGGCGATGTTTAAAAATCAATCTGTAACAGAGTTGAGTAAAACACACTACACATAGTTTTCGTTACGGAATTTCATAAAAAAATCAGATGATTTACAAATGTTTGAATTGGAAATACAATAATTTACGTTTTTTTAAAGTTGATATTTTACGAGCATACATTGTACTCTGTTCAATAACACGAATATCGATTTCATTAAACTTAGACATCTATACATATTAACAGTTTATTTATGATGGCTGAAACCTAAATTTTTTCTAACAAGCTCATTGGAGAAAAAAATGAGATTGTTTTCTCACCATAACTACGTATACGACAACCAATGGCATCTGTCCAAAATACTATTGATAGTGCTCTTTCAAACCACAGTTTTAACTTTCTTCAATTTTGAATTCAAATCTTCCTTAGTGATAGATGACCGATGCGTGGTCATGCTGTTCTTGAAAAAGTTCTAAATATTCAACATAAATCTCTCGTCTCCGATCATCTTGGTATAGCTCATACTTATGTCAATATTGGCATAGTGCGTGCTCGTATGGAAAACTATTCGATTAGTTTAGATTTCTTACAAATGACGCTTGAAACCGGACAAAGACATTTCTTTTCTGATCATGTTGATTTAGCCACTATCTACAGTTATTGAAGTGAGATGCATACACATATGGAGAATGATCCGAGTGCATTCTCGTTTCTTCATAGATCGCTTAAAATTCAACAGAAGTCGTGCGATATATGACAAAATGGAAGACTATGAAAAAGCTCTCAAAATTCAGCAAAAATTTCTTTCTTCCAAATCACTGTTAATAATGCACACTTACAATAACATGGCTAGTGTGGATGATGACATTGGAAACTATACGATGGCATTCCCATCTTACGAAAAGATGCTTGAAATAATGGAAAATTCGTTGTCTTCCAATCATTCTTCGTTAATTGATACTTATAAGAATATCAGGTATGTATGCTGGCGGATGAAACACTACTTCGATGCGTTAGAGTTTTATCACAAAGTACAAGAGATTCAAAATAAATTTCTCTCTTCTGATCATTCTGATCTGGTTCAAACTTATTTCAACATCGGGTTTCTATATGATACGATGAAAGAATAGTGGAACGCTCTTCTGTTTTCAAACATGCCCTAAAAAGTCAGAGTGTGTTCAATGTCTGAAAATAGTCCGTTTATAATGCTTGTACGGCAAAAACTTGCTGTTGCACAAAGAATAACAAATAATATGTCCTAACATGATCCTCTACTGACTGTCCTATTTTTGAGGATGAAAATAGTTACTATAATCTATAGATTCGTGACAGTTCTATCGATTCTAACATCTTTTCGACAGTGCTTTTAGTTTTTTTTTTGAGCAAGCAGTAAAAAGTTTTTAGAGAGTAATCATCCGATCAAGCAACACCGTTTTGTTTCTTATTAATAAGAATCATTTACAGTCAATATTCGAAAAGAGTACATTATAAATGTTTTATGCAAATTCGCATGTTGGAGACGACAACATCAATACAACATACGCCATTAAAACGATAGAAACTAGATTCCAATTGGTGTTTGCTGGAATAACAGAATCATTACGAGAGTGGTAATTACAATAAAAGGTGATGTTGTAGTGGATGTTGACGAATTAGGTGATGAAGGATCAATTACATTTAGCAAAAAATAATGATTTTGAATAATTGATTGTATTGAAGTTTCTATACTTGGGCTATTACAGAGATCTCGATTACAAGCATAGAAAAAGTAATCTTCATCAAGAACGTTTGGTCCTGGAAAAACTCGGTTACGATTTATATCAATACCAACGAAAGATGGAAATATAAGGCATGTACGATTTATAGATATACCTTCACTAACAGTCGAAGTACATAAACCATCAGTACAAGTTACTGGATTATTTGATGAATAACACTGACTAACACTGTTCTCTGCACTGTTGTATAATAATGGAGCCAGAGAATTGGACAAAGGTTGATAATCTATTGAAATAAATTTATTGATTACTTGACGTACATAATTCCAATCACATTCATCACCAACAAAGCAAGCAAAGGCCAATCTATACACAAATACATCCGAATCAGCAAATAAAATCATCGTCGTCTGTACTGCAATACTAGTTAGAATACTGGTGTCGATACCATTCTCAGAGTCAGTTGTCGAAAAGGCTACCCGATAACTGTTTGAATCATAAAAGATATCCACTGTCACTATGCAAGCATCAGAATATATTTTCTCCGCACAAACCGAAGGCAAATCTAGTTGACTTGAAAATGATTTTTCATAACGGCATTCGGCAATGCATCTATGAAGTTCATCTTTGTTTGAGTTAGATTTCTTTGTCGATTTGGAGTTCAGTTTTGAAACGATAGCATGAAGTTTGTCTAGCTGTTGTTTTGAGTCTAGTTGAGAAATTCTTATGGATTTCTCATTGATATTCAGTTGACATTGTACAACACAGATAAATAGTAATAATATGAAAGTTACTGATAAGTATTTCATTGTTATACTGCTTTGTGCCTCAAGTAATCTGCCAATATATGTAATGTAGATTTTCTAATTTATTACTATGTCTACATAGATTTATTATCAGTAGTTGTAAATTTTGATAATAAAAGATTCGACTAGTAAAATGTTTATCAATTAATATCTAGTGAACAATTAGCTTTCGATAGAACTTAAACAAAGCAAAAGTGATTTCAGATGTTAATGTAATGTAAATAGTATTTTGTTTTTATTATCTTACTAGCATGTCAGCTCTGAGTTGATCAAGTAATAAGAAAAGCTTAATGGAAAAGAGAGCACTTAGTTTAAATAAATGATATTTACAAGTGTGTTGTATATGAAGTGATTCCTTTAAAATAAGCACATATCCATACTTTATATTAACTTTATTACGAGATAAAAATACAACATAAGAGTTTTATTTCTATATGACATAAATTATACTGGAATAAAACTCTTATAGTATAACTCGATTAGATAGTGAACTTGCTGCAAATTATGATCATGAAAAAAAGTAAAGTGAAGGACAAACTTCAGTGCGAGAATAATCATATAGAACATCAATAATATCAGTAACAGATCATATATTATTTACTAAAAATCAGTACTATTGAGAATTTTATTGAAATTAATCAAGAGAGAAAAAATTGAATTGGTGTATCGTGGTATCCACTGAATTTGTACTGATCTTCGTGAATTTTGACAGATTTCTAGATGTCACACCGTCAGAGTTTATTTTTCCTTCCTTATTGGAAACTTCATGACTAACATTGTTATTGGTAAAAATTAGTTTTCTGATCTCTGGCAATGGAGGTGTTTGTACTAGGGATCTGTAAAACTACTTTTTTATTTATGCCGGTCCCGGTGAATGCTTTCATAGTTTCGGTCCCGGCTATATTTTTCTACTGGTCCCAATCCCGGTCCCGGCCCAGGTTATATCTCTCTGCTGGTGCCGGTTCCAATCCCAGTCTGAAATCAACGTTTCGTATTGTTTTTAATCTCCATTCATATATCAAATTCTTCTCCTAGAATTAAGTAATTATCTTTTCATCTCATATTCTTTCAACAATTTAAAAACATTTGTACGATTTCATATCATTTCTCTAAAGCATCACATTTTGTTTTGTTTAATATTTGTTTTAAACTACCATTATCGTAAACTAAAATAAGCGAAAACTTGTCTCCATTCGCTGCCTATGGAGGCAGTACATACAGAAATGGCTGAAATGTTATCGAATGAAAATGATTTGTAGTTTTGAAGTATTGGCTCGTATAATCCAAAAAATAGATCAACCATGGGAAAACTCTGATTCTTAATATTAATACTAGAATGAATATGAAATATTTACCTAGCTTAAAAAATATTGCTAATCTTTAAATCTCCGAACATAAAAATGAGAAGTATCAAAATGAGAAGTCTGATTTAGGTTTTATTAAAAAAACACCGGGAGCAAGAAAAAATATTGGTCTCGGTCCCGGTTACAAAAAAGTTTTAGTCCAGGTCCCGGCCCCGCCGGATCCGAGATCGGGACCAACTTGCAGATCCCTAACGCGAACGCAACTCATATTACGTTTTCTAGCATTCTTCAAACATATTGAGTCACGAATACATGTTTGGTCATCTTCTTATGCGAAAGTAGTATCCCGTTCCCCCTTCTTGGAACGGGAACGCAACTACCGTTCCCGTTCCTCAGAACGGGGAACGCATCTCATATTATCCATTACTAGGATATGAGGAATTCAAAATGCGTTCAAATTTCTTGAGAACATTAGTCGTCTGTGACTTGATTGTGCGAATAAAACCGACTGTACAATCAATTATTGCATTACAACATTTAATATAAATTCTAGTCGATTGTGTAATAACTATATAAGACGCAGCTACGAATATTTTCGAAATATAGGCCATGTATTTTGTATGGTCGAACTTTGTGAAGAAGACAAAGTTAGCTAAGTCTCTTTACTGCATTTCTGCTTAACATTAATTACTGTTACGATTGAAATAATGTTATACAGTCAGCACTTATAGCACGAAATGTTTTTTCTGCATTTAGGTAGATTAGAAAAAGATTAACCATTAGCACTATTCAGATCGGCCATTTTCGTGTGTTTCCACGTTCTCAGCTATCGGAACACATATTGCGGTCCCCGTTCTTGGAACGGGAACGGTACTTAATTTTCCCTTTTCTAGAAATTGGAATGTGAGTTGTCACTAGCCATGCTAGGAACGAAACAGAGCTGCTACATTTCTACTCGCGTTCCCCGTTCTTAGAACGGGAAAGCTCCACCCTTATACAACAATATTCACACATGAAAGAATTTTATTACATATGAAACATCTTCATTATATTCACAAAATGCTTATTATTTTGCCTTGGCAAATGATATTACATTTTTCCATGTTCATGGAGTAGTTAATTTATCAATACGATTTACTAATACAATAACAATTATCAAAGCTCATATTGCTAGTCGACTATGTACAGATATGATCAATAGTATGGATTATATCAATAAATATAATCTTAATACAGGGTGGGCCAAAAGTCAATTTACTAAAAAAAATCGAATATTTCCATTAGAGCTCGAGCAATCGAGGTGATTTTTTTACTAGTAATAAAGGCACGTCCATGCTCCATATCTATAAACACAAGACTAGAGAGCACCTTTCTCAAATGCCACCGGTGACTTCGACAAAAAAATGAAAAATAATGTACAGAGCAGGAACTAATGTTTTTCCAAGAGTGTATGACCCAAACTGCTAACGATATATAATTAAGTTTTATATCAAATGAAAACCTATTAAAAATCGGATATATGAGTATAACTGACAATTCATGAGATGACTATGTATTAGAGAATTATGGAACTGTAGCAATATGGCTGATGACATCCGTGGGTAGTCAGTCACAAAACTACAAGCTTCTTAAAAATCTCATTCCTTTATTTCTCTTTATAGACTTCTCTTCACTGATCATTTTAATAGAAACAAAATTTTAGTTTTACGAATAGACGATGATGCTAGAGTCAAAATACTGCAAAAACATCTTAGCTTCAGCAGATATATTTGTTTGAGATGAGCAATATTTTGGCTTTAGTAACGTCGTCTATTGGTAAAATTTAAATTTTGTTTTTCCCGAAATGATCAGCAAAGAAAGCTCTACAAAGAAACATATATGAATCGTTTTTCTGCGAAGCTTGTATTTCTCTACACTGTGCATTGTTTTTCCTTTCTGTGAAAAAGTAACATTTTTTTGTAGAAATCACTGGTGATACTTGAGAAAGGTTCTCTCTACACTATAAAAAATAAGCGTCGACTAATAAACCTTTTTTTTCATAAACCTTGGCAAAGGTTTGTTGTACGTTGCAAATTCATATATTCTTGTACTATTTTCTGTGACCATAAACCGTTTATGAGTATATGAATGCAATAAGCACTTAGACGTAGGGTTCATTATTCCACGTTTTAAACACAATCGTACAATAACAAACCCTTATTCGACGCTTATTTTTTAAAGTGTAGCCTTGTTTTTATAGATATGGAGCATGGATATGCTTTTATCACTGGTAAAAAAATCAGCTCGTTTGCTCAAGCCATTATGGAGATATTCAATTTTTTTTGGTAAACTGATTTTTGGCCTGCCCTGTATATGTATGTACCATCAACAACAGTAATTGCTTTGCCAGATTTACTGTCACACATCAACTGTTGAGCAATTGTTGATGTGTGTTGGTCGATAAGTTTACGATGTGTGATATGATTAAATCCTAAATTGGGGGGTATAAAATCGCTCCTCAAAGCACTTCGAGCGCTTTCAAAAGCTCGAGATATTGCTTTCTTGTTTGGTGGTTGATAAACTCAGACGAAATTTACATGGTAAAATGACAATTGCTGTACGAATAGATCTATCTCTCGAACTCCGAATATTAGTTTAAATATTTGAGAAATTAGATCATCAAAATGACTTCTTGAAAGACGTAAAGATTTTATATTCGTCGTCAGACAAAAATTGATGATTGTCAAAATCTAAACGCTTTTATTTTTCAAACAGCATTTGCCATTTAGTTATTAACAGTTGAATATCATTAGAAGTTAATTTTTTATACTGTATTGAAGATGGTGCAACTTTCTCGATCGCTCCCATTGTTAGCCGATTATTTATCATATGATCTAGACAGCATCGAGCACTCTGTGGTATAAAATATAATTTAACAAAATAAAATCACGATCTTCTGAAGAAATAGTTTTAGAACATCTTTCAATATTTGACGGACATATACAACAAAACTTACGACTTCATAATTTCGTAATTACATTTATTTACAATAAAAAATTATTTTTCTACCTATGAGAAGCAGTAATGTGGTTCATCTGCAAGCTAACAATATCTTTTTCCACTATTGAATTTAAACTTTGACCGAATTTAGACATTTGATCAGATAAACTCATCTGAATTGTATCGAATTTGTATCAATAACTTCTTCAACATCAAACAATTCTTTTTAACACACGCAAAAAAATATTTTCCAATCCGAGATTCTGAGTTTTCGAAGTATAATCAGCAGTACAACACGTATTACACACTTTTATTTTTGGTGAAACAAATTTATTTGTTCTAATTGATATGAATAAACGTAAACATTGAGACGTTGATGACCCCATAGTAGAACCAACAACTAATGAAGCTCTACAAAGACAATAATGATGCGGCATATTTATGTAGTTTTACGAAAATAATACGTATTAAAACAATAAATTCTTTCGTTCTATCAGCACGAAATCGTTCCAACACGTATTAATCTTATGATAGACTAATATCCAAGTCACTTACATTATCTCTCGTTTTATCCAAGTTTTTTGAATGCAAAGATCATATATCTTCTACTATACTATTCTACAAAAAGTCATTTTTTCTCCTTTATTGTAATCCTATTAGTGTTATGGCACGCATTTACAACGTACCATAGGATGAATCATAGTATGGGTATTATTTATATGGTCGCTATAGATATTACTTTCTTTTGTTTTATCAGGTAACTTTCGAGGTGTTTTCTCTTGGATTTTTTCTTTTCTTTTCTTTTCATAATAACATCTCATGTATTTTTTCAATAATACATGAGAACCTTTTGGTTTATTCCATTCAGTTGATTGTTAACATGTTATATAAATAGTTGCCGTTTTCTATGTGAATGTTGCCTGTTTTACATCTTCAAGGAAACATATACGTATCAACGTATAAAGGACATGACAATTAGCTTCATCATATTCGCCAATAGTGTTTACTACAAAATGGAGCAAAGACAAATGTGCGGAACACGAGAAAGAGCCATATATACACTACAGTCATCATTACTAGGACATTATTATATAACAAAACAGAGCTGCTAATTCATAAATAAATGAAGGTGACACTCGTTCATACTGATCATGATTGGATAAACTATTATCAGAACTATAGTCATAATAGTCATATATGACCTAGTATATGATAATATGGTCTTGATCAACTATAGCTATGAATAATATTTTGATAGTACTAAGAAAGAGCTACCGATTCACATATGAATCATTTTGGTTGTCTATCCCGTTGATGCACAATGAGGAAGAGATTCTGACAGATGCTATGGACTTGTATAGATATATGACAATATACATCATACAGCCGATGATGATATTCGAACAATAGAATGTATTTCACGAGTATTGATAATTCTCAAATATTGTATACTGTTAGATTCATTCACGTTAGCATAAATATTCATCAATATGATAGTATATTGTCTATTGGAAGAACAAGTCATTTTATTAAATATATAAATATCAAAACTATTTCCTACTATCGACATTTATAGATAAAAAAAAACACTAATTAATGTAAAAATCAAAAGAATTCTAAATTAGTTTAAAATAAAAAAATAATTTAATATTATTTTGGTTTAAAAGTAATGTTTTTTATATAGATGCACATTACTGAGAAGGTTAATTTTTCTTATAATAAAAAATAGTAAAAGGACAATAGACCATTTTTGCCATGAAAACAACAAGCAGACTATACACAAAATCTACATCTCAGCGAATATTTGATTTTATGTGTGAAATTTTATTGTGATGAAAAAAAACCCTTTTATATAAATGACGTGAATAAATACAGAATACTAAGTAATACAACAAAAACAAAATCAATTAAACTAGAAAAAAAAATGACGTTGTTTGTATTTGATAAATTTGTTTACCTGATATAATTTAAATTAAAAAAGAATAAAATGATAACATACTGAATACAATGAATACAAAATCAAGATCATCAAATTAATAACAGAATAATGCATTGCAAATCAATCTCAAAATATCTTGTCGCAAACAAGAGGGAATACTTTCATATCTATTATAGAAAATATATATCATTACTTTTGGACATATTATTATGTTTGAAAAAAAATAAAGTCTTGGGTACTTATGTTCCCTTTTATTAAACTGCAAATATTGAAGAAGAATTTTTTTTGATTGAAATTTGTTATTCAATTGACTCATGTTGGTTACGTGATCTTTTGACACTATATAATGACCTGTGTACCAAAAAAAATTTGCTCCATTTTGTTTATAGCAACTAACGAAAATCAGGAGAATCATTTTGACACAGATCGAAATTGTTTTGTATTTCGAATGTGAATATAAAAGGTGAACAATGAAATTTTTCTTTCATTTCTTATTTACATAAGCAATCAGTATTCAAACAGAAGAAAACAAGTTTTTTATGATTTCATTGCCAGGCATGGCTACACATTTGAATAAAAATGAGTAAGTGAAAATAATTTTGTTTTTGTGTGTAATGAAAAATTATGCTACAGATTGTAGTTTATCTAATTTAGTGGAATTGATTTGCAAATATTTTACCCATGAGAAGTTTTTGTTAATAAATTAAGATCTTCTTGATGTTATAACACTAGTAAACATATTTTACTTTTTGATTTAATAAGTAATTCGAACTGTTTCCATATGATGAAAAATAACGTTATTAGAAGGGTTTTTTAATAGTCAGAATCTAAAAACTTACAAGATATAATGAATATTAGAGTCTTGATATAACAATAGGGCAATAAATGGCAAAAAGTTATGCAAGTTTGCAAGAATAAGTAGTCGATTAGTTGAAGACTTTTCCTTATAAACCCGTATTTCGTTAATGCAACATTTAAGGAGACTTAATTTTTTGAGTATATTTATGATATAAATTGATTTTTATATCCTAAATACAATAATTTATTTTAGTTTGTCGATTCATTCTGAAGAAGAAATTCAAGCACAAGAATTAGTAAAAAATGGTCAAATTGATCAAGCTTTAT